>KN837092.1:128568-151071 GCA_000827215.1 Sphaerobolus stellatus SS14 | reverse complement strand
CCCCCTTCTAAACTCGAGTTTAGAATGACCCCTCTAGCGTTGATCATGAGTTTAGAAAACGAGCGCTGGAGCCGAGCAAATGGCTCACAGGCGTTTACTCGAATTTAGAATTTAGAAAATAGGATTTAGGATTTAGAACCCTGCGGCAAGTCATCCAGTAGCAATCAATATCATCAAGAAAGCATTTCCGACGCGTCAAATTGCGATTCTAATGGGGATATCAATATGTCGGAGCTGCAGATCAAGCCCACGCGGCGACCAATAAGAGGATTGAAGACCTGACACATTGCAGAGGGATTAATTCAAATCACACGCCAGGTTTGGGTCCATGATGTAAAATCGATCATTGAACCTTTCGAACATTGGCCCATTTCGACAGATCCGAATCACACTGTTGCCTACTTCCTCGATCTTTCCAACTCACCGAAGGCATATTTATAGGGCTCGGCACCGTACACTTTACGGCAGGTATACGGAATTTCCGTACAGTAACCGTACTGTAAAACAAATTTGAAAAGCTCTGACGGTACGGGTACGGCCGTATACGGCGGGTGTACGGTTATGGAGGTCTAAATTAGTCAGAGGCCAAAATATGCACTGTAACAGAGTATTTTTGTATTGAATTAATATATAATCATAAATGCACGATAAAAAGAACAGTTTATATCTCTCAAGGACCGAAACTAATGAGGAATGAAAAGAACCACGAAAAGTGTTACGGGCTGATCCTAACAAAGGGTTCCGAAGCGTGACCGAAGTTATGAACAAAGTCACACTAAAGAACGAAGGGTTAGAACCGAAGGACTTGGCTTCAATGTCGTAGGTTGCGCCGCCTCGAAATGTACGTGTCCTTAATTTGGAACAGATTAGAACCAACAATATAAGAGCGGATTCGAATACCGAAGTTCCGAACGAAGTGTTCGAATGAAGTCCGAATGAAGTCCCGAACGAAGGTAGGACTTCGGAGTAAGATCAAAGGTTCGAGGTAAAGTTCGGAGTTGATCTTCGAAGGTCGTATTCGGTTCGGAAGTAATAGAGGTCTGAAGTATATAGAGGGGATGAGCACTAGGCTCGAGTTATAGAAATGATATACACTAAGGACTATAAGGCTTAATGGGCTAAGACATAAGGGTCTAAGGAGCTAATTTCCGACTGGAGAAAACTAACTAAGATACATGTACTTATATACTATAAGCCCATGAATGAAAGCGGAAGGAAGTCTTACAAACAATTAAGTTGAATGCGGAACATAACACGAATAAAGTGATAGAACAAATGGGTATATGCGTATCGTCGAATAGCGAAGGTTCGGGGGAATGTATAAACGAATAATGTGAATGATAGCAAAGGTATGACAGACAAATATGCAATACGAATATAAGCGAACGGAGGATATATCATGAGAACAATAAGCGAACGGAAATATGCCATAAGAAAAGATAAGTGAACGGAAATAATACAAACGAACTAGGAACGGGCATGATGAAGTGTCACCTGTCGAAATAGAAGAAGTGTTGAGGACCAATTGTGCCAGGTCCAGGGAAGACTAATAATAGTCTTATGGAATAGTGGAGTGGATAGTGTGATAGAAGGAAGTATGTGGGCAAAGGTGTTGCCCTCGGGATCAAGAAGAAGTCGGGATGTGGGCAAAGGGTTTGTTGTGCAGATACGAAGACAGGATGAGAAGCGAGGTCGAAACGAAGTAAGATGAAAGTCGAACGAAGTTCAAACGAAGCTCTCCGAAGCTTCGTGGAGGTGAAACGAAGTCACGTGTTGTGACACTTAAGCACGGGGCTTAACAAAAAGGCTGGTTGATGAGTCAGCGGCAGGTGGATCCGGGAGTGCCGAGCACAGGGCACTTCCCTTCTCCTTGCAGCTAGATAGGAATTAGAGGGTGATTGAAGATTTATTGAACCATGGTATTCGACGTATGTTGAAATAAGATCGTATTGAACCAATATCAGGTCTAAAGTTTATAATTTAATGACAGAATATGCCTTAAAACCCATGCACTGTACTGTATCCGTAATAGGGTTGAAGCTACATATATGCTCGATGGTACAGTTATGGACTGTACATACAGTCACCGTAAATACGGCCTATACGGATACGGTGCCGAGCCCTACATATTTAGATGCCAAGGGCAAGCAAATGTCGATGTCTGCAATAGTCAAGGATGCGGTGCGTGTCATTTTATTTTAATCAGACTTTTTTCTCAGCTCTTTTGGTAGTGCACCGACTCCTGGGATAGGGGAACCGGCGGTTCCCTTAAATACCCCACCAAGGTTACATATTTGGGAGATATCCCCTGTAAAAAAATTGCGCAATTTGTTTGGGTGTTTGGATGTGCTCTGAGGTTGAGAGAAATTTGTGGGAGGACGTTAAACACTATGAATATGATTTCTCAGAATTCCAGAAGACGCATGAAATGATTCAGAACCTGAATGAGGAGGAGGTTTGATCAATTTTTGCCCAAACCACCATGTTTGTACCTCTTTTTTATTTTTTTAATAATTTTGCTGATGTATTTCCTCCAGGTTTTTCAACAGTCAGATCAAACGACACTGCCCGTTCAATGAAGGTTGTTGCAAGGGAACTCCTATATTATGGAAATTTGTGAAGGTATTTCTGAAACTCTCCTATTATAGTTTTCTTACTGACTTTTTATACAGCTGACTATCGAAGGGAAGCTTTATTGCATCAGCTGCTCAGAGTGGAGTCCATCCTCTGACAGATTTTCCCATATTTTCGCCTCTATCCCTTCATATGTGCAAGATGACATATTGAAGAAGCTCTTCGACACTCATGAACCACAGACCCTGGGAGAAACTATTGGAGAAGCTATTCTTGGGCCATGTGGGCTTGTGATATCACCTCACATCAGTCAAAGATTAAAGCAATATCGTGAGTAATTTAAATTTCATCAGGCTTTTTGAGATTATTGACTTATCATGGATTTATTCAGCACATGTTCATGTTTGTGATGGCAAACTTGTTTTCAGGGGAATTGACCACCGTCCATGCTCCGCAAAATAACAATCTACTGCCTAATCAACCAGAATATTCACAAGGCTATAATTATCCCTGCGGCAGGACAGCTGCATAGCCATCTGAGCTTCCCTCGCTTGAAATTAACATATGATGCCAGGATTGCTTACACAGAGGCCATTCAAACACAGGGTATTGGGGGTGCGACAGTTGAAAAAGTTGACCAAGGTGAGAGTATTATTATTGCTGGTAAGATTCTGCATTATTTAGTTTTTTTCTTTATAGCCCGAACTACCATGGCTATTTTTGGTAGGAAGATTCATCAAGCAGTATTTCCAGCCCTTGCCAATTCTCGCATGAAGAGTGAGCTCATTGCTTGCCAGAAGAAAAAGAAATATGCTGCTGGTACAGAATTCATGGGTAAGCATAATTCCAACAGTTACAAAGAATTATTATGACAGTTTGTACTTAGGGGTTATGGCCTGATATCGGGAGGACCTGAAATTGCCCATTGAAGAGTGATACATACACTACATCAGTACTGTACCTAGTGAAGATGGTTAAGGTGATATTGAGCTTATTGTCACTATGAATCCACGGTTAGCAAAATTGGTGCATTCAGCACATACTCATTGCATGATATAACATATAAACATGTCTTTGGATCGCACAACGAGTGGGAAGTGGTGCTTTGGGACAAGAAATGTTCATGCTGTAAGTATTTTTCAGTTATCTCATGTATTGCGTTCACTGTTAATAATTCGCTTTTTTCTCTTTGCCACAGGAATTAATATTTCACACTTATATTGCAACTGCGAAACTGGACAAGCCTACATGCTTATGTGGTTGGCATACTTTGAGACAATTGAACATGTGACAGGGCAGAAGCTATTTATTAAGTTCTTGCATCATCGAGGTAATCTGGCCATGATATTAACAGATGGGCACACTGGTCAGGCACTAGGCTTAGATGATGCATTGATCCAAATGAATGATCCCAAAGTCAGTCTTCTTAACATCAGGGATGCCGCAGAAATTATACAGTCTACTCTGCAGACTTGTGATATTCATTGTGTCCAGTAAAGTGCATTCTCACAGTTCTTTATGACTTCCCAAACTAATATTCATTTTCATAAAAATTAGGAAACTTAATCCGCTAGCAGCAATAGTTTCTCAGTCAGATTTTGATTATATTCGAAGTTTTCAAACAATTACATCAGATGTGGAGATGGATAAATGGTGTGAATTTTACTCTACACACCCAGAAAAGAAGGTTCATGGTAGGTGATGGCTTCACTACATTTGTTCCATAGTGTGTTAATCTTAGGACAGATTGGTATGCCAAGAAAGGCAGCAAATAAATGGTATTTGCCTTCCCTAGTTCAATACATGTCGAAGATCCCTCCACATGACTGAATCACTAATCATGGAGACACAAACCTGAATGAGTCATCACATCCAGCTACAAATCACTTTACAGGAATAAATCTATCACTCATGGAGGCTATCAAAGGGTATTGTAAGGGCAACCCTCAGAGCTGGGTGGACATCACACCAAGCTAGTAGAGGGGAAATCCAAAGTATATAAGTAAACGAATAATACATGCAAAGGGAATCTCACTGTCAGGGGATGATCTATTTCTATTTTGTTTTTGTTCATCTCCATTTTCCAGTTTCATTTGACGATGCTCTATGTTCTATCTTGTCCTATTATTTCACTACTTCAGTATGTTTCATTTCACTTCACTTTGCTTTGGGTTCATTTGCTTTACACCTCAGAGATCTTTATTTCCATTTCACTTCACTTTGTTTTCACTTCTTAGACATGTTCACTTTATTCATTTCTAAGTGTGTGGGCATGGGTGTCTCACGCATGCATGGGCATCTTACGCATGTGCATGAGCATCTTACACATCTGCATGGGCATCTTATGCATGCAGGTGCCTCATACTTCATTCTCACTTTGTGTTGCTTCGCATTTGCTTCATTTTACTTCATTTCACTTCAGGTTTATTTCATTTGCTTCAGATCTCTTTATTTCAACTCAGATTCACTTTGGACCATAAGCAGCAGGGTGGACAGGATGCATGTGGATGTTGGTCATGTGACTCAGGGTCAGTTATTTCTATTACTCCATTTATCTTTTGTTTCCTATCTTCTTATCTTCTTATCTTGAGTTGGGGTATTTAGGGGCTCTCTAGCAGTGGGGTATCCTTAGAGCTTTTCTCCTCTAGTTTGTGTGAGGTCCACAGATCATTTAGGGCTGCCCTTACACTCACCTAGTAGAGGGGAAATCTAAAGAGAAAGTCTTGGATTGCCTCTACTAGAATGAGCCTAATAAATAGTAAATGAGACATATATGATCAAAGATAAGGAAAATACAAATGATGGTGCTAAGATGAAAGGGAAAATAAACCCATGCAGACTGCCCTGTGCTAATTGTCCCTGATGCTAACCTGCTCAGCCTGGCTCTGTGCAGGCCCCCACTGTCTCCAACCTAACCTCCCACTCTCTGGCCATAGCAGTTGACAAATATGCTGCTGGGGGAATCTGAGCAGAAATGAGGATTGGCAATTTCCAAGTGAAATCATACCCTGGTGATTATTAGTGTTGAAAATAATCACAGGCAGAAAACTACAGTGTCCTTGATGTATGATTGAGGTGCCTGACCTGGTGGAAATCTAAGGAATTGAAAGCATTAGTGCAGATTCACCAGGGGGCATTAGGGTGTCTGAGATGGAAATTGTTATGAGTTGATCCTAATGAAGGGTTCCGAAGCGTGACCGAAGTAACAAACAAAGTCACACTAAAGAACGAAGGGTTAGAACCGAAGGACTTGGCTTCAACGTCGCGGGTTGCACCGTCTCGAACTGTACATGTCCTTAATTTGGAACAGATTAGAACCAACATTATAAGAGTGGATTCGAATACCGAAGTGTTCAAATGAAGTCTGAATGAAGTCCGAACGAAATCTTGAACAAAGGTAGGACTTCGGAGTAAGATCAAAGGTTCGAGGTGAAGTTCAGAGTTGATCTTTGAAGGTCGTATTCGGTTTGGAGGTAATAGAGGTCTGAAGTATATAGAGGGAATGAGCACTAGGCTCGAGTTATAGGAAGGATATACAATAGGTCTATAAGGCTAAGATGTAAGGTCTAGTCTACTAATAGGCTAATTTCCAACTGGAGAACTAGCTAAGATACATGTACTTATATACTATAAGTCCATGGACGAAAGCGGAAGGAAGTCTTACAAACAAATAAGTCAAATGTGGAACAGAGCATGACATAAAGTGATAGAACAATGGTATATGCATATCGTCGAATAGCGAAGGTTTGGGGGAATGTATAAACAAATAATGTGAACAATCAAAAAGGTATGACAGACAAATATGCAATAACGAATATAAGTGAATGGAGGATATGTCATGAGAACAGTAAGCGAACGGAAATATGCCATAAGAAAAGATAAGTGAACGGAAACAATACAAATGAATTGGAAATGAACATGATGAAGTGTCACCTGTCAGAATAGAAGAAGTATTGAGGACCAATTGTGCCAGGTCCAGGGAAGACCAATAATAGTCTTATGGAATAGTGGAGCGGATTGTGTGATAGAACAAAGTATGTGGGCAAAGGCATTGCCCTCAGGATCAAGAAAGAAGTCGGGATGTGGGCAAAGGGTTTGTTGTGCAAACACGAAGACGAGGTGAGAAGCGAAGTCGAACAAAGTAAGATATGAAGTTGAACAAAGTCCGAATGAAGCTCTCCGAAGGTATGTGACCTTCTCTGAAGCTTCATAGAGGTTAAACAAAGTCATGTGTTGTGACACTTAAGCATGGGGCTTAACAGAAATATGCAACCAAGTCCTTTGCTGCCATGTCCCACTCAGTATAATGTGTTGTTTATATCTCAGATCACACTTGACTAACTGAACTCAGGTACTATTGAGTAAGTAGTACACGGTGTGAAGTAAAAAGATATATGCCAGCGCCTAATGTGCCAGCATGCTAAATACAGGCCATTGTGGACACTTATGATGTCCACACTAATTATATACTACATCTGTACCTTATGTAGCGCATATATACTAATATAACAATATATAATTGTTACATCCTCCCCAGCTGACTGCTACTAGCAGTCACTCATATAGATCATCTAGCTCTTGATCTACATTCATGGTACTCTCATTGGGGAGAGTGCTGCTAGTACCAGACACTGCTGGTACATCCATTTCCACATCCGGAGTACCGCTGAGTGGTACATCATCATATGGAAGTGCAGGTTCACACACTTGGGTGTATGAATCCACGTCTGTGTTCAACTGCTGCTGGCTAGATTCACCAGTTTTAGCCAGTGTCGGTGTATGAACTGATAAACGTGACTGAAGTGATCCAGTCATGGGTCGCTTGTCCTTATTTGGGGCAGGGGGACACTGATTTAGCTGCATATATGCAGTGTGTTCAATATATGCAGTGCGTTCAGTGCCAGCAGCACTACAAGGCCGCTTCTCTTCATGCCTTTCCACATAAGGTATGATTTTATTATAAATTTGTTCTTTGGTCAAAGAACAATGCTTAAGGATCAGCACTAGGAAGTCTGGTCCTTTGGGAAGTTTCACAGATGCAGGCATCTGTGATTTGTCTGGGTGTCCCTTTATTATTTGGGACCCAACTTGCAATGGAGTTGAACAGTCGGTTAACCACATTGAACCTTGGTGGTTAGGCCTAAGTAGATTCACAGGGAATCCACTGAATGCAGTCTCAAAATTGAGATGGCTACTGAAAACCACCTTCATCTGATGCATGAAGATGGGGTGGGTGATATCCAAAGAAACTTTGGATATCCAGGACATCCTCTTCAAGGAAGTAGCCCTCACTGTCATCCCTAATAGCATTGGGGATGCTCATAGGATTGGTGTGCCAATCCTTCAGTGTGTTCCACATATGGAGCGACCAATACTCTGGTCGCTCGTCATATATCAGGACACAGTTCCTGAAACTAGTGTCCTCGATTAATTTACGAGGACACTTGTGAGAGTAAGTCCGTGTTTCAGGACTTGCTAAAGGGTGTGGTCCGATGTCTGACGAGTAGGTGTCAGTTGGGGAGGTGACTGTAATTGATCGGCCACCAACTTGGGAAGTCGTTTGGAGACTCGTGAGTTGAGTCTCCAATTCTTGGATTCTCTCTTGGAGATCCTCCACTTCATCACGAAGTCGACGGTTGTCAGACCTCTCTTGGAATAACTCTTTTTCAAGAGTATCACGCTCATCACTGGTATCAGTGATGTATCCACTAACATGGGGCCACACCTCATGTATCTGGTCCAATATCTCATCCCTAGGGAATGAGAGTTTAGTAGGACGTTGGTCAATGTCCGCTAATAGATGTTCTACATATGTAGAGCACCTGTCACACCCTGTTGGGTGGTAGACGAAGCATGCACCGGATACGGCACCTACCTCTATGTGATTTTCATTGTGTTTGGCTTGTTGATCATGGAAATGTGACAATAATTCAGCAGCATTACTGCTGCTGGATGCTTGGCTCATGGGAGTCAAGTGTTGGGTTTGTGGGCAGTGACCAGGTCACTACCTGTGCAATGGTTCTGGTCAAGTTGTTAGATGCCAGGAACATGTGGGAAGTATATTTATACTTTGCCCAGCAGCAGCAGGCCGGTTGGCACTGATCACATCAGTGCTTAGTGAGGCTCCACATGTCTCTGATCAAACTATTTATAGTTTGATCTGATCTCTGGTGACTCATAGGCTGAGTTGTTCTATTATTACTTGTATAGTAATACATGCACATATATGTGCATATATGCACTATAATACCTTATTATTGAGGTATTAACGTGTCTTATAGTTATTATAAGACCACGGCATGCTAGTTACACTGCATGTCATGATAGTGGCATCTTCTATAGGTGCATATATCTGCATATATGCGCATTAATTCCTCTTCTCTGAGGAATTCTTACTTCGGCTTCCTAATCTAGGAAGATCGTGCAGTCACTTGACACCACAAAGCTCTAAATATCAGTCTAGAGCTTCCAGTTCTTTTACACCTGAGAGGGGCTCCCAGGTGACATCTCCTAGAGTCCACTGGACTCTAAACTGTAATCCGTCACTGGTCCATTCATGTCCAATGGTTTCTTCAACAAACCATTCCTGTTCGTCATCCTTACCAAAGTCATAAAAGGCTTTGGCTTCTCGGTTCGGGAACTGAGTATCATTATTAGGTATATGTGGCCTAATAAGACTATTGTGAAAGGTCACATGGATCTTTCTAGCCTTGAGCTCCTCAGGGAGTTCAAGTACGACATTGGAGCTCTCATTCTGAGCTTTCAGGACTTTATAAGGTCCTATAAACTCTGGTAAAAGTTTATGAGCCTGACCCTTGGGTAGGTTCAGGTTCTTGGTACTTAAATATACCAAGTCACCAGGGGAATATTCTTCTCCTGGTCTCCGTCTCTTATTCACATTAACTGTCTGTTTAATGTGACTCGCTATAATGGCATCATGTGTAGCCATTATATTCCACTTTGCTTGTTCAGCAAATTGTTTAATACCCTTATATTTGGTATTAAAATCAGTGGGAAGGCTTATATGTGGCATATAACCATATATAATCTCAAAGGGAGCATATCCCGTTGATTTGCTAGTACTACTGTTGATAGTGAATTCCACCATTGGGCAACATTCTGCCCAATCCCGCTGATTGTTAGCAACTACTGTTCTCAGTATCTGCCCAATCAAACGATTGGCTCGTTCTATTGCTCCATCAGTTTGAGGATGGAACAAAGTAGACATTAATAGTTTAGTACCTATTAATCGCTGTAATTCACTCCAAAATATTGAAGTGAATTTAGAGTCACGATCAGTCACGATTGACTCTGGTAGTCCATGTAACCAGACTACTTCCTTCAAATACAACCAAGCTACTCCTCTGGCTGTAACCCGTACATTTGTTGGGATCAAATGTACTTGTGATGAAAATCTATCAATGATTACCATTAAATAATCATACTTTTCATCCTTGATTCTGTCCTCTGGAAGAGGACCAACAAAGTCAATACCTATCAAGACCCAAGCTCCATTAGGTATTGGGAGGCTATGCAGTAGACCTACTGGTCTACAATTATCAGTCTTGGCTGTTTGGCACAAGCCACATGACTGACAGAATGACTCAATGTCATTTGCCATACTGGTCCACCAGTATGATCTACGAATATATTTCGCAGTTTTATAGGCTCCAAAGTGTCCTATAATTTTATGTGCCTGGTCAATTATTATTTCGACCAGTCTCCTCCCCCTTTGGAAAGCATCCTCTGGGATGCAGAGAACATCTCTACCAAGTTGATTCTTGGTAAATAACAGCTTGTCTTGCATTGTAAATTGCTTATGCGCAGAGACATCTGCGACAACTTTGGATAATAAGTTGTCATTAACATAATTATTTCTAACTATGTCAAGGAAAGAATTATCTCCTTCAATGTGCTGATGCAAATTGACTTTGTCAGCACCAGAATTGAAAACGAGAACATTGTCTTCATTGTTAGGATCAATTTGTTCACCCTCTGGTAAAGCTAATTGATCTGCCTCTTCTTCCCTAGGCTCAGGTCTTTCCCTGAGTCTATTGGTATGTCTAGCAGCAGCAGATACTTTAATTTCTCTGTTTGCAGCCATTTCGACATATCGGTCCACTGGCAGAGTATCTCTGTTACGTCCTGATATCTAGGAGCGACTTCAGACTCTGGATATAGTAGAACGAAGTAAGTAATTCGGAGTCCGGATGATATAACTGAAAGGACTTGGCTTCAAGTTATATGTTGCACCCTTAACCATATGTGTTGTGCTTATTTCAGGATGAAGTCCAGACGAACAGAGATTTGGAGTCCGATGGTTGTCACAGACAAATCGGTTGTGAGATACTCGGAGGCCGAGTGTAGTGGAAACATGAAGAGAGAAGACAGACGGAGGCCGGAATGAGTTAACAGATAAACGAAGTGGATTTCTGACTACCGAACCATAATACAATTGGGACTATTTATACTAAATGGAGTCTGAGGATAAATGGGGAAATAGTCAGGGTCACGGAGATAGAACAGATAAAGGAGAAATACAAATGAGTGTGGTTGGCTGGCAATAACATAAATTGGAGGCCGATGAGAATATAATGTAAAAGTCATGTGGAACATAAACACGTGAAATCATAAATGATGCTTGGCATCAATGAGAAATAAGCGAGATAAGAAAGACGGAGATCCGAAGATAAAGAATGAACAATAAGAATGAAAGTAAAGTCAGAGGTCCGACAACAAATAGAAAATGAACAGAAACATGAGACGAAGACCGAAATCAAAGATGAATAATATAACGGAGTCCAAGGGAAATCAAAGATGAATAATGTATCGGGGTCCGAGGTGCATATCGGGATCAGGTCTTGACAATCTCCATCAGGATCAAGCCACACATTGATATCAACGTACTCCCATCCAAGATGAACTTCATCTGGAAGATCATTCTTAAAATAGTGAGACAGACAGTCTACTACTGTATTTAAGACACCTGGAACATGAATAGGTTCATAGTCGAACCTACTAATGAAATCCCACCAGCAAGCTTGTCAAGCTGTGAGGGTTTCTTGAGTCTTAAAGAATGTAAGAATCTTCAATCATCTGAGCCACAAATGCTTGCTGAATGTAAATCAAATTTTAGATTTCCTAGACAGCTTTTTCTTGAGGAAAATGCATCAGAAATCCCTGCTTAAACTTAGCCTAAATGTTTAAGTGGTTTTTGGCACTTTTTTGACAGGAAAAGTGCTTATAAAGAAATCCATAATTAGTCTTGGGGAAAAAGTTACCTTTTTCAGCTGGCAAATACAGATTCATTGAGACACAAAATATTGCATTCATAAAGTATTTATAACATGGTAAATAACTTAAATATTTAAATTTTGATAGGATTTTGCAGTCATTTTACCTTGTCTTTTCGCTTGGACTAAGATGGGATTTTGTCCTTTTTTTCTGCCACACAGACCTTGCAAAATTCTCAGATATTTTTGAGCTTTCATTTAATTGAAAAGCACATTGAAAACAAGGGTTTTTGGTAGGTTTTCCTTCAACTTCTCAGCTTGTAAACTGATGTAAATTTCGAAGAGCCAAAAGGATTTTCTACGGATTTTCAGTATGACTAATAATGAGATGCCCCTAGTGTCAGGGTGAGGAGCATACTTGTCAAATTCTTCAATTTGACCTTCATCTTCCTCAAGAATAACTTCTTCTATTCTTGCTCCTGCAACTCTCCTATCCTTGTCAGGAAATGGACAGTTAGGTAGAATATGACCTGGTTGGTTGCAGTTAAAGCATACAACAGTATTGTTTGCTTTCGCAGCAGTCCTAATAGGATTGCTTTGGGTGGGTCGGTTTACAGTATTACCTGGTTTTACTGGGTTTCTACTATATCTGGGATTAGCTCTCACATTTCCCCCCTGTTGACAACAACTGAGTTGTCGGACGGCTCTGGAATGTGTTATTTCCAGATTTATGCTGGTTGGAAGATCCAGCATTTGGATTACTACTCTTATTCTGAGTAGTTGTAGGCTGAGCACAACTGTGCTCAGCAGTAGCAGTTTTTTGTAAATAAACACTGCCATGGCTACTATTGTAGCCCGAAGTATAATGCTTGGCATTGTCAAGTGTTACCGCTTGTTCTACAAGTTCAGCAATCTTGCTGAACTCAGCAGTAAAACCTTTCTTGAGAACTTGGTCTCTGATGTCAGGTTTTAGCGCATCCATAAATCTTCTCCTATATGAATATGCATCTGGCAACTCAATCATCTGTTTTGCCAGTTTAGTCAACTCCTGATGGAGTTGCTGCATGGTCATAGAACCCTGCATAATGTGGTCATAATTGACAGCAACTTTGTTCAGCAACAACGTTGGCATGAACTGCTTCTGGAGTCCCATCATAACGGATTCCAGGTCCCAGTGTTTGATCTCTTGATCAAACCGCTCTACCTGCTGGTAGAACCATTCTTGGGCTTCATCAGTTAAACACTGACCCGAGAATTGCAGTTGAACTTTACCTGCTCGAGGCCCGAGCAGGTTGTACATCGACATGTATTGAAGTACACTTGCAACCCAGTTCTCGAATTTCTCAAGGTTGCGCTCACTGCTGTAAGTTGGAGGATTCCCCATCTTAACACCGGCTTTAGCCAGAAAAGACTGTTCTGGCTCCTCTTCATGTGAGGCATTTTGTATTGCCTGCCTCACCATCTGCTGAATACCACTGTATTCAGTTGTCATATTGACTACTGCACCATCTAATTGTGCAGAAATAGACAAAGCAGGAGTGCTTTGTCGTGCAAATGGTGCATCTGCCTCAGGCCAAGGTATATGTGCCTCATTTATGGGATTTACCCCATAATTCCTGGAGGGACTAGTTACATTCCTTCCAGTGTCTGCACTGAACCTTACTTGTTGTTCAGGCATTAAACCAGCTTCATGCAGTCATGTGCTCTGGTCTAATTGGAAGTGTATAGTTCACGCTTCCCGAGCAGCCTCTAGAAGCACCTCTTCAGGTGCTTCCTTGTGTAAAAGGGTATTAACCTTTTCTTCAGCCAGCTTGAATTGCAGCTCAAGGGCTCTATGACTACGCCTTGCGGCCTTATTACTAAGGTCACTCCAGTACTGGGCATTGGCATCCAGTGCTAGAATAGATTGAGAGACAGTGGTTACACTGTCTGCATCTGAACACAACTTCTCCTTGATAGTTGCAGAGATCGTCTCTTTGATCTCTTCTCTCAAAGCATTCATATCAATGCTTTGTGGTTCTCTTATTGAACACTGGGAATGTTCAATAGATTCAGGCACACCCTGAATCACTTAATCAGTTGACAGATTATGTCTGTCGTGATTATTAACACTCATAGGCTTGTGCCGAGTGTTATTGGGAGACAAGTCGCATCTCCGACGTGTGGACTCTTGTGAGTTCATGCACGTGCTTTCAGTCACGCATATGTCACGTGCATGACGTGTATGTGACTGAGTAGTCACACATTCATCACGTGTGGCATGCGCATACATTGTATGCACATCACGGCTGTGAATCATCACTCTGCTCACTGTGAGCAGTGCAGGGAATATTCTCATGAATATTGTTGTCTGGGTGGCAGGGAATGCCTGTCACCATCATAGGGAACGCAAGACTGTGTAAGCCTCACATGATCATTAGTTCCTGTTCCAGGAACTGGTTCTATAATGGTGGTTTGTGCCACTATTCGCTCAATAGCTGCCTTGGCAGCTGCTTTGTCATGAGCCAGGTTATTTCCGGGTTCATGTGTCTTCCCTGAAGACTTCGTCACAGGAATTAGAAATAGTTCCTTCATACGCAGGGACATTCTATTCATAGATGTCCTGATGTGGCTGAACACAGTGTTCAACCGTTCAGTAGCCTCCATGGCTTCTGAAAGCACAATCTCAGCATTATCTTTGAGATTGATAAACTCTGTATACTCCTGACGGAGTATATTTACTTCACTAGCTGGGATAGTGAAGTTCTCCTCCTCATCTGTATCTCCTCCATCAGGAGATACGTGATCAGGTTCGCTAGGGGCATCACTGAGGTTTTGCCACGACTCTGATCCCTGATCAATTCTCTGAGGGGAATATGAACCCTGAGTGGCTGTGCCCGAAGCACCAGCCACTCTCTGTGGGGAGTATATACCCTGGTGGACTGTGCCTGAAGCTCCTGCCGATCGGCTAGGGCTTAAACCCTGAGTGGCTGTGTTGGAAGGTCCAGCCACTCTAAGGGGCGACTGTACCCAGCTTGGTACAGTCTGGGGACTGTATGTGGTTCATCTGGGTGCTCCGGGACAAGCACCTCAGGCCTCTGTTGGGGGTCAACAGAGGCTGAGGGAGGATCTGTCAGATCCCCTGCAGCAAGTCCTGAAATGGGCTCATCGCCTTCTACAGCTTGCGTGGACAGCTCCTCTGCCTGCGTCCTTCTACCACTACAATGGTGACTCATCATACTGTATGTATATTATTTGTAGAACTACAAATAATATGGTGTTGACTTCAGTTCAAGCCTGTGGTACTTCCGTGCTGTCTAGCACATTGAATACCAAATACTAACACACAACTATCTTGTGTGTTGAATATTAGAACTTTCAGGGTTTTTTAGTTCTAACCCGTGGTACTTCCATGCACTTGTGTGCATTGAATACCAAGTACTACCGTACAACAATAATGTTGTCGGTTGAATACCGAACTTTCAGGAGAAAGTTAAAAAAGATATAATGTGTTGTTTATATCTCAGATCACACTTGACTAACTGAACTCAGGTATTATTGAGTAGGCAGTACACAGTGTGAAGTAAACAGATATATGCCTGTGCCTAATGCACCGGCATGCTAAATACAGGCCATTGTGGACACTTATGGTGTCCACACTAATTATATACTACATCTGTACCTTATGTAGTGCATATATACTAATATAACAATATATAATTGTTACACTCAGCCACCCAAGTTTTCTTCTCATAACCATAACCTTTCCATTTGACCAAATATTCTAGGCAGTTGCAGAATAGTTGACTGTCCAGTACTGTTTCAACCTTATAGTGTTCTTCACCATTAACTAATTCTGGTGGGGGTGGTGTATTGATTCTCCACCTGGGAATTGGGTTGTTGGGGGCTTGCATAAGCTTTACAACATTGAAAACAGGGTGAATATGTTTCATTGATGGCAGGAGCTCAAGTTTGTAGATGTTATGACCAACTTTACCAATAATCTTGTATGACCCCAGATAATGATGGCTAAGCTTTTGGGAAGGTCTAGTAGTCTTGATGTTACTAGAGTCTAAATAAACCTTGTCTCCCACTTGATATTCCGGTGGGGGTGTCCTGCATTGGTTGTAATAGTGTGCTGTTATGGGCTGATCCTAACAAAGGGTTCTGAAGTGTGACCAAAGTAACAAACGAAGCCACACTAAATAATGAAGGGTTAGAACTGAAGGACTTGGCTTCAACATCGTGGGTTGTGCCTTCTCGAAATGTATGTGTCCTTAATTTGGAACAGATTAGAACCAACAATATAAGAGCAGATTTGAATACCGAAGTTCCGAACAAAGGTAGGACTTCGAAGTAAGATCAAAGGTTCAAGGTGAAGTTCAGAATTGATCTTGAAGGTTTGTATTCAGCTCAGAGGTAATAGAGGTCTGAAGTGTATAGAGGAGAGTGAGCACTAGGCTCAAGTATAGGAATGATATACACTAGGTCTATAAGGCTAATTTCTGACTGGAGAAAACTAGCTAAGATACATGTACTTATATACTATAAGTCCATGGACAAAAGTGGAAAGAAGTATTACAAACAAATAAGTCAAATGCAGAACAGATAAAGTGATAGAACAATGGGTATATGTGTATCGTCAAATAGCGAAGGTTTGGGTGAATGTATAAATGAATAATGTGAATGATTGAAAAGGTATGACAAACAAATATGCAATAATGAATATAAGCGAATGGAGGATATGTCATGAGAACAATAAGCAAACGGAAATATGCCATAAGAAAAGATAAGCAAACGGAAATAATACAAATGAATTGGAAATGGACATGACGAAGTGTCACCTGTCGGAATAGAAGAAGTATCGAGGACCAATTGTGCCAGGTCCGAGGAAGACTAATAATAGTCTTATGGAATAGTGGAGTGGATAGTGTGATAGAACGAAGTAGGTGGGCAAAGGTGTTGCCCTTGGGATCAAGAAAGAAGTCGGGATGTGGGTCAAGGGTTTGTTGTGCAAACATGAAGACGAGGTGAGACGCAAAGTTGAACGAAGAGATGTGAAGTCGAACGAAGCTCTCCAAAGGTATGTGACCTTCTCTGAAGCTTCGTAGAGGTTAAATGAAGTCACGTGTTGTGACACTTCAGCACGGGGCTTAACATACCCTCATATCACTTTTATTTTCTAATCCTCAATTTGATGCTATACTCGGGATTCTTTGGCTGTGTTCTGGGTGAAATGAAATGAAATGGTTCAAATGTTCACTGGCAGACATTCAGGAGTTGACAAGCCTCCTCCTTAGCCCAGTTCTCTAATAACCAAATGTTTATGCAAGGTTATTTTTCTGGAACAGTTATCACATGTCATCAAAGCAGAATTGAACAAATTGTGTGCAATTCCTGAGCTAAACGTTGAAATGAAACACAAGTTCAAAATGGAAGGAAAAAGAAAGACTAGTTTGCCACGTACCCACGGCCCCTAAGGGCTCACTTATGTAACACAATTATGGTTAGTACAGATCGACTCTCAGTTTTCAATACCTGAGGCTGGAGTTTATATTATTGAAGTTTCAAGACTGAAGTTGTATTAGGTGCCATGAGGAGCTGAGACAGGTCCACAAGAAATGACACAGTGATGCAGTGGTCACATGCGCCCCTTTTGGTAACCAGTCTTCGCAAGCGCACAAGTTTGAATCGCGGCCTTGCCAGTAATTTCTAAAGCTAAGTAATGACACTCTGACAAGCACATAACTAATACAGCTAATAACAGAAATGAAACCGAAGTTAAAAGATTGAGATAAGAAGTAAGTAGAATGAGAGTAAGAAATCCTTTTTTTCTATTCTTATGGTTCATACCTAGCGAGGCCTTATAAGGCCTAGCGAGACTTGGTCGTCCTTTTGAACCTTGTCAGCCTAACCGACCGAACCTCTGCCTGACGGCCTGGCGAGGCCTAACGGAGCCTGGAACCTAGTTTGGAGTTTTGTGACGTAGACATTGTTGTCTAGACCAATACTTCAACATTAACCATGTTCGGAGAATCGGTTTAAAGCACGTTTAAATTTGGCTCTAGGACCTTGTTCTGATTACCCATACCAATATTAAGTCTAAGGCTCACCGGTGGATCATATCCCTGTGGTTTCATAAGCGGCATTGCAGCCTTAAGACAGTATCATAATGGGTTATATTTGGTTCGGATTGGAAGATCACCTTGGAGCTAAGAGCTGGACTGCATCCGCACCGCCACCAGGCTACATTTAGTCAAGACAAGGAGTGATTCTGGCCTCTAACCTATCGGAATTGCAGCTCGAAACCCTGAGTCAGTTAAGCTTCATGCATATCATGCTGTATCGTCCTTGAGATTCATCCAAAAACATTAAATAATATATAAAGATAATTATAGATCTATAGTATAAGGCGCATGGCACTTAGGTAATGAGTATAGATAGGTAATAAGTATAGATGAGTGCAAGATGAGTGATGCATATACTGATGTGTCTCCCTAATCGGGAAATTGAAGTAGGTCCGTCTAAGTCTAGTTAAATAGATGTGTATTCTAAGTGATGAACAGATACTGTATAGCCTATATAAGCAATCTATAACCTCAATCAAGCATAATTAATGTATCCTTACCATAAGGCTCCTTCTTGTTGAAAGGAAGGTACTTTTCTTTTGTTTATTCAGGTTTTAATTGCACGAGCGGCCGCCGGGTTGACCACAGCCATCAGTCTGCAACAAGGGATCAGGATACGCAATACAAGGGCAATCGATATTAACGAACGGGCTCTGTTTGTCTGAGCGCAAGGTCTCCAGCTAGGTAAAAAGAGTCAGCAAGGCCATCAAGGACAGTATATCGCTCATCTTCACCTGGATAAGGTCGTGCTTCTGCAGAGCCAGATGTCAATAATATCACACAGACGGCGGTGGAAATGGAAACAGAGGTGAAACGCATGTTTAGTAGTTTAGAGGAGAATATTTTGGGAAAGTGTGTTGAGCAGTGGAGTAGGCTGTTTGCGTTGGATGCAGCGAATCGAGAACGCAGTCCAACTTTATATACCTTCAACAGAAGTATTTGCCCCAGAGGTCCGGAACTCTATCGACAATTGAAGGTGGAAGATGAGAATTTGATTCGAGATCCTTTCAGCCGTGTATCCGTTCCTAGGCACAAATCAAGAAGTAGGATTGGCAGCCCCCAAGGAACATTACTGCTCAGTTCAGAAGGAACACAGTGGAGCGCATCACGCCTTCCGCTGTGGCCGACTCGGGAGACAAGAAGACTGCGTATCAACCTAAACATAGACGACTCAGAACACTGTCGAATAGTCGCTACAGGTTGTCACAGGTAAACATTTCTTGTCAACCACACTGATCCTGGCAGGTGATGAAGGTGATGACTCCAAATCAACGCCCCTTACAAAGGCTTCGTCTTCTTCACAGCGTCCAGTAAGAACACGCGCAAATACTCAATCCGGATCAACAACGTCAGCTCTATCCTCGGTTTCGGTTATGTCCCATCATCCTGGTCAAGCTTCTCCAATATCTTCATCAAACGCATAGAACTCCCAACAGTAGTAATTCCCATGTTCATCATTTCCCATCCAGCTTGCAGACATGGAATCAATTGAGGGGATGTGTTTGTGCAGTAAATACCAATATCCTAGAACGATGCAGTAGAGACAGCGATCTAAGCGGAATTAGAGAGTGGGGGAGAAATATCCGAGCCAGGTAGTTTTGATGTTGGAATTACTTACGTATCACCACGATCAATATCCGGTTGACTTACTGGATTCTATTGATATCTATGTTCACCATTTCTTCTTCATCTAATTATGTGTTTCTTGCATTCAACGAAAGATTTACAAACATATGTTCTATGCACAATCAAGGCCCCTAAAGGCCCCAAATTGCTCAAAGACTGCTTTATCCCGTACACGTCCTTTCAAGCATCATTATAATATGTAAGATGCATTGGGCGTACGTTCGCTTGATTGAGTATTGATGGTGTTGCCAGTCGCTTCAAGGCAGAGGATTTCGTTGTTGATGCAGAGATGACCACCGGAACTATTCGGGTCTTCGTTGGCAGAAGGAACGTGATTGGCTGGTGTTTTCGCTTATGCCGATCGAGATTCGATCCGTTCGGATTCGGACAGCACATTCGTTTAGTCCTTTAAAGGATTTTATAGCTTTATCCATGAGAATGCTCCTTGGAAAGCCGCGGATCTAAATATTCTATGTTGTCATAGAAATTTCAAGCTAGGACCGCAGGTTATCAGTGGAATCGTACGTATTTTACTGTTAACAAGAATTAAGCTGATTTTAAGTATCATTCTTATGATCATTCCGCACCGTCTGACGGCCTTCAGTTTTCTCATTCAACTGGGAGTCTAAGACTCGCCCGGCGGATCTCTAGAGTACGGACAAAACCATCTATATACGAGACGTGCCAAGGTACTAAACTCTGCTACTTAGCTCGGTTGATAGTTCTTTCTTTATGCATATTGAAAGAAGCCGAAGTAATGCACCTCTACCAATCGCTCGACTCTCTTTGTAGCTCTGTTTCGTTTTGCCAAAATCACAGTGATGCAATCATTGATGATTGCGGCAGTTCGTCAAAGGCTTCGAGTTGTCCTACGCAACTCAATCATGTCGCTTCGGGATTTCTTTGCCGTATTCATGAAAGTACTTTATTTCCCATGTCCGGCAATTGCAAAAGGGAGAGTGTGGAACCCATGTATGATGAGTCCGAGAAGGCGGGCCGGGCGGCCGGCACGTGAAGTTTTTGCTTTCCGGTGAGCAATATGTCTTATTTAAATATAAGTTCTTCCAGATGCACAGCAACATTTGGAAAGTAGTTTGTCAGACGATCAACAAGTTTGGGAGCTCCCGAGCCACTGGTATTGCTTCGAATTTGTTCAGGTACCCGTCGCCAGAGAATCATTTACATGGTTATCATCATATTGCTGTAGATAACTCCGAAGACAGCCTGCATATTTGAAATTCCGTCTCCAGAGTAAGTCTGAGGCTCTGCCAGGCTTCGTTTGACACACGATATATCACACTCAAACCCAATTACGTTGTCACTCGGCTTTCAATTGCAAGCGTGTAACGCGTTTCTTTCCAAATTCGATTCCCCTCTGTCCTCCGTGCCAACTTGAGGCCTTTGTAGCCTGAGGCATCAAACCGGATACATTTATCTCCTCCCAGTTAGGTGTACTTCCCTGAAGCAGTATAACACAGGGTCCAAGCAGGCTAGAGTTTTTGACATTAGATTTGTTATTTTTGGCAAGAAGGGACTCGTCCAGATTTACAGCTATGTTCCATACCTTGTGAAGATCCTGTCATAGCTCCATGCTTCTTAAGACTTCGTTGATTTCTCTAGTCCAATGCTGTTCGGTTGCCGTTGTCAATCTATATATCAAATACCCCGCACAACCTACAAGTGAACCCTGAGTACTTAAACCCTGAGTAAACCCTGAGTAAACCATCAATTAAATTTTAGCTTTCTGATAATAGCTGATCCTCTTTAGGCACGAACAAGGTGGCGATGAAGCTTCTCGTGAGATCATTCCTTGTGCCTTTCTATCTCGAATTATATCATCGCCTGAAATGTCCTCGTTTTACAGCCACTGGCATCTATCTCTATGTGCTACCCGAGTTGCATTCAGGATCGCTACATTCTGCTACATTGCAGAATTCATTAGGAATTTTTTCACCTGGAGTCCATCTCAGATGGCCTGTTACATCAACTCTACTACTGATTATTAACCATGACTTATTGCGCCTGGTGATACTAGTCCCACGACGGTGATACTACCTTGGACCTGAATCTCTCTGATTTCCTGTTCCACCCTCTATCAAAAAGACAAAATCACCTTGCTTTACCTGGATACCGTGCTATATAGGGCCGTCTCTCCAGAGTTTTCAACTTGAATGCCGGGCGGAGAAAAAGGAATATGTATAAAATGAGATATTATCGATTTACACTCATTGAACTGTGAATAATCTCGGAACACTGGTGCACTGGCAGAGTAGTTGAATTGGACACTTCTACTACATCAGGAAAGTTGACAAAGTCTGTGTAGCGCTATGTAGTCTATATAGCGGTTTTTTTGCTGTGTAGCTCAACTAGTGACCTAGTACTTATATAGTCACTCTAACAGCCCTAGCGAGAGCCTTGCCGACGTAGTTGAGTCCCAGCTCTGCAGCTACCTAGCGCTATATAGATTGACACTGAGCCATCAGCGGGCTTCTACCAATCTAGCTCTCTTTTGTAGTGGGCATTTCTTATTTCTTCAAGGATTACTAGAACAAATATAATGTATTAAGCGCATAGCTACATACACTAACATTAATATAACGAGAATACAAAAAGTAACTACTAGTACTATGAAATGAACAAATAGTAAAATGCGAGAGTGGGGTCATTGCAAAGATCTTGGGTTTACTTGTTGAAAATCACCTTCAAGCAATATTGACAGTATGGATCCAAGAACTACTATGACCCTACAGGAAGTGTATAACGATGGTATATCTTACTTATCACACAATACTAACTGAACTCTTTATATATTGAGTATGGTAGTACAGGGGTGTGGTTAAAAGATATATGCCGGCGCCTAATGCACCAGCATGCTTAATACAAGCCATTGTGGACACTTATGGTGTCCACACTAATAATAGCTACATCTATGATGTAGCGCATATAACTAATATACATTAGTT
>KN837092.1:112167-123533 GCA_000827215.1 Sphaerobolus stellatus SS14 | reverse complement strand
CTTGTTCAGTGACAATGTTGGCATGAACCACTTCTGGAGTCCCATCAGAACAGACTCCAGATCCCAGTGTTTGACCTCTCGATCAAACCGCTCTACCTGCCGGTAGAACCACTCTTGGGCCTCATCAGTTAAGCACTGACCCAAGAGTTGAAGTTGAATCTTACTTGCTTGAGGTCCAAGCAAGTTGTACATTGACATAAATCGAAGTATGCTTGCAACCCAGTTCTCAAATTTCTCTAGGTTATGTTCACCACTGTAAGTGGGAGGATTTCCCATCTTAACACCGGCCTTAGCCAGAAAGGATTTTTCTGGCTCATCCTCCAGTGAGGCATTCTGTAATGCTTGCCTCACCATCTGCTGAATACTGCTGTATTCAGAGGTCATATCGACCACTGCACCATCGAGTTGTGCATTGATAGACAAAGCAGGAGTGCTTTGTCGGCCAAATTGTGCATTTACCTCAGTTTGAGGTATATGCGGCTCAATTATGGGGTTGGACCCATAATTCCTGGATGGACTATTAATGTTCCTTCCAGTATTCGCACTGAACCATACTTGTTGTTCAGGCATTAAACCAGCTTCACGCAATTGTGAACTTTGGTCTAATTGAAAGCATATGGTACGCGCTTCCCGAGCTGCCTCCAGAAGTGCCTCTTCAGGTGCTTCTTCATGTAAAAGGTTATTAACCTTTTCTTCAGCTAACTTGAGTTGTAGCTCAAGTGCTTGACAGCTACATCTCGCAGCCTTATTACTAAGGTCGCTCCAGTACTGGGCATTTGAGTCCAGTGCCTGCATAGATTGGGAGACAGTGGTCACACTGTCTGCCTCTGAGCGCAACTTCTCCTTGATAGTTGCAGAGATCATTGCCTTGATCTCTTCTCTCAAAGCATTCATGTCAATGCTTTGTGGTTCTGCTATTGAACGTCTAGAACGTTCAATTGATTCAGGGATTCCCTGAATCACTCGATTCACTGACAGACTAGGTCTGTCGCGCGTGGGGACACTCGCCGGCTCGCGCTGAGTGTTAGTTGGAGACGTGTCGTGTCTCCGTCGTGTGGATTCTGTTGAATTCACGTGCGTGCGTTCAGTCATGTGTATATCACGTGCCAGTCACGCACGTGATGTGTCCCTCACCCGTGCTTCGGGTGTGTCATGTGCATACACAGTATGCGCCTCATGGCCGCGCCTCGGCTGTGAGTCCTCACCCTGCTCACCTCGAGCAGTGTGGGGAATATCCTCGGGGATATTCCGGGAGAGGGGTGCCCGGGAGTACTGGTCACCAGGGATGCGAGAACGCGTAGTTCTCATGCGTTCCTCAGCTCCTGATACAGGAGCTGGCTCCATCATAGACGTTTGGTCTATGATTCGCTTAGTAGCTGCTTGAGCAGCTGCTTTATCATGTGCCCAGTTATTACCGGGCTCAAGCGTCTTGCCTGACGCTTGATTGGAAGGAACTGCGAACAGTTCCTTCATTCTCAGGGACATCCTACTCATGAATGCCCTGACTCGGTTGAACACGGTGTTCAGCCGCTCCGTAGCCTCCATGGCTTCAGCTAGGACAATTTCTGCATTGTCCTTCAGAGTAATAAACTCTGAGTACTCCTGTCGGAGTACTACTACTTCGCTACCTTGGATAATGAAGTCCTCCATGGTATCTCCTCTGGTAGGAGATACCTGTCCAGAGTCGCTGCGCGATTCTGATCTATGAGTTATTCCCCTTGGGGAATAACGTCCCTGAGTGGCTGTGATAGAAGCCACTCTCAGTGGGGTATGACTGCCCCGGTGGGCAGTCCCTGACGCTCCGGCCAGTCGGCTGGGGCTCAGGCCCTGAGGAGCAGTGCGGGAACACACACCTCCTCTACTAGGCAACTGCTCCTGACTGGGGGCAGTCTGTGATCCATATGCAGTCGCATGTGGATCATCCGGATGCTCTGAGGGGAGCATTCACGGGCTCTGTTGGGGGTCAACAGAGGGAGACGAGGAAATCGACAAATCCCCTGTAGTGAGCCCCGTAGTGGGCTCGCTGTCTTCAATATCAGCCATGGACAGCTCTTCTGCCCGTGTTCTCCTGGGACCATGGTGGTGACTCATTGTGGTCTATGTATTTATTTGTAGAACTACAAATAAATAGCGGTTTTTGACTTCTAGTTCAAAATTCGTGGTACTGCTGTGCTGTCTGGCACATTGAATACCAGATACAAATCACACAACGGATTGTGTGATAAATATCAGAACTTTCGGTTTTAGAGAGTTCTAACCCATGGTACTTCCGTGCAATGTAATTGCCTGTTGAATACCAAATACTACCGTACAACTATGTTTTCCGGGAATACCGAACTTTCGGGAAAAAGTTAAAAAGGATATAACAATGGTATATCTTACTTATCACACAGTACTAACTGAACTCTTTATATATTGAGTATGGTAGTACAGGGGTGTGGTTAAAAGATATATGCCGGCGCCTAATGCGCCGGCATGCTTAATACAAGCCATTGTGGACACTTATGGTGTCCACACTAATAATAGCTACATCTATGATGTAGCGCATATAACTAATATACATTAGTTATTAGACATGTATTATATTACAATTATATACATATATATATATAACAGCTTATAGCTGTTACAAGTGACACACCCCATGGGAAGTGACACATGGTATTAGTCTTGATTAATGTTGTGTGACCCAATAATAAAAAGTTGTTTTTAGGTGTCCTATGTGAATGTTAGATGCTCATTGAGGTCTCCTTGTGCGCTAATTGTGTTAAAACGAGGTGTGTCACTTCCAGTGGGTTCATAGTAGCTGTGGCACTTGAAATCAATAATAATTTGGAAAAGAACATGTAATCCAACTCATCTTTATACAAGTACCAAGTTGTAACATCCAAATAGCCTCCGCTTAAACCTCCCTAGTTGATGTTCCGTGACTACTAGAAGTAAAGAAAAAAATATTAGTAAAGAAATCCTGCCAGTAGATCAGCAGATTGGACATTAAGATGTGCCAGCAGAGAGATGAGAGTCATAGGATAGGAGAGAAGAGAAGAGTAGAAATGGACTTCGCAGGAAGATGCCTTGAGATTGCTTCAAGAGGGACTTTCAAGGGCGGCCAGTCCAAGAGCTCTAGAGAGTAGCTAGATTATTTAGCCCTGTCAGAGTGACACAGAGAAGCCATAGAATTGCAGCACACTCTACAGTTCGGGATGAAGATGACAGCAAAGTGGATGCAGTGGATGGTAGTGGTGGTTCTGCTTAGAAAGACGAAGGCAATCAGAACTGCACGTGACTTGTTGAAACCTTCGCTTCACAGCCTTGCATGGGGTCTTGAAGGGAGACGAAGGTCAGGGAGAGTTAAGCAATCTTTAGCAATCTTTAGCAATCCATAGCAGCTCTAGGGCTAGATAGTGCTAAATAGCAAATCAACGAGCTAGGAAGACAATTAGCCGCCCATGTTAACTTTCCTGATGTAGTTTCCTTTGCCTTATGCACTCCCTACATATGTTATACAGTCGCTCAAAAAACTGTCCACATGTTTGCTTGTTTCAACCTAATTGCAGTATTGTGGGTGACCAAGAGTGAATCAGATCATTATGTCAGTGTAACAAATATAGCCTAGTATCTTGGCTATAAGTCTATCCAATTTTCGTGCTTTTCGGTGAAGAAATGAAGGAGATATAAATACTCTATTCTGACACATCATGTGGACAGTTTTTTGACCAGTGTATTCCTGGACAATAACTAATAGATTTAGGCTCAGTATCCACTATGATATCATTAAAGTAGTGATGTGGAGCTAGTGTGGGGCTATTATAATGTCATACAATAGGCCACATGATATATATTGACCCAATTCAGACTGAGGGCCTCACACTCTATCATGAGGCCCATCTCTGCTGCTCAAAGGGGCAATGTCCTTTCTCTCCTTTCTTCTGGCCTTTCTACCAGGGATATTGCAACACAAACTGGTGTTAGCAGATCTAAGGTATCCAACATAGCCAAGGAATATGAGCCTGATAAAGAAAATCTGCCAGGAGGTCGTCATAGAAAACTGACTCCTGCAGATCAGAGGGCTGTACTCTCTTTGGTGAGGACTGGAAAGGCCTCTGATGCAGCTGCTGCTACCAAACACATCAACACAATAATCCCAGAGCCTGTCACAGTACAAACTGTCAGGAATGTGCTCAAGGAACATAGGTTAAAGGCCTTTTCTCTCCCCTAAACATAGAAAGGCAAGATTGGCATTTGCTTGGAAGTACCAAAACTGGACCATGGAAGACTGGAAGAGGGTTGTTTGGTCAGATGAGACCAAAATTAATCGATTTGGGTGAGATGGGTGCAAGTATATATGGAAACAGCAAGGAGAACCACTTGGAGATAGAGGGGTTGAGCCAACCGTAAAGTTTGGAGGAGGCCATATCATGGTTTGGGGCTGCATGGGATGGAATGGGGTTGGGATACTTTCAGAGGTTGAGGGGAAGATGGATGCCAAGCAATATGTGAACATTTTGCAGGAAGGACTGGTGGAAAGTATTCAGAAATTAGAGGTCCCTGAAAAGAAGGTGATCTTCCAGCAAGACAATGACCCCAAGCATACTTCAAAGCTTGCCTCAAATTGATTTGAAGAACAAGGGATCCCTCTTTTAGACTGGCCAGCACAATCTCCAGACCTTAATCCCATAGAACATTTATGGAATCTGCTGAAAAAGCAGATTAATAGCTATGAAATGCCAGCCTCAGGAGTGTGGGAGTTGTGGGAGAGAGCAGAGGTGGAATGGGGGAAAATTAGGCCAGAGGAGTGTCAAAAGCTGATAGAAAGTATGCCTAGAAGGCTAGAAGCTGTTATCAAGGCCAAAGGAGGCAATACAAAGTATTAACTCTTTGATTATTGTATACAAAAACACTGGTCAAAAAACTGTCCACATGATGTATTAGAATAGAAAATTCATATCTCCATCATTTCTTCACCAAAAGGCACGAATATTGGATGGATGTATAGCCATGATACTAGGCTATATTTGATACACTGGCACCATGATCTGATTCACTCTTGGTCACCCACAATACTGCGATTTTTCTGAAACAAGCAAACATGTGGACAGTTTTTTGAGCGACTGTACATATACCCATTCTTTCCATCATACTCCTCCTCCTAGTGGTACAGCTTCTGATTGGACATCGGTACCATCTTCAAACAGAATATCATCAAGTAGATGATCACCAAATTCGTTGGTAAATGCATTACCTAACCTACGAATCGCAGTTCGAAAGCCTGACAGCGAGGAAAGATTGTCAGGTGATCTTGGGCCACAACCAGTGTTCCACATTCTAAGATTCAAAAGCATCCTAGTAGCAAGAATAGAGGAAAGTCTTGATAGCTGGTATTCAGAAAGCCGGTAAACCAAAATAAAAATCAGCTTATGCATATTCCAACGGAGTTCGCTGTGCACCCCAGTCATGGTCTTCCACTACAAAGAATCTTAGAATATACTAGAAAAATGACTATAAATTTTAAATCCATGTGCTTACATCTTCTCCTGGGAGGTTGAGCTGCAAGAAAGGAATTAGTTCTTTAGTAGTACGTCCTACCGATCACATATACTATGCAATCTAATTCGCTTCACGTACCATACCCACAGCCTGATCACACATACTCTAGCTGAAATTATTAATAATCCCCCAGCATAGGATGGGCTCGCTTACCCAGCGACTAGTTAATAATTAATAACTGGCGCCTCGCCAATTAACTAAAGGATAAGATTAATCCTACCAGGTGGGGTTGCGGTCTCATTATTAATCAGTTAATAGTAATAGCCAGCAACCAAAAAATTGCGTAGGCACAGGTTTGAACCCGCAACCCGACAGCGAAATGAGACAGGCCAACCCACTGGACCATGGTGACTATAAGAATATTATAAAAAATGTTTTATATATACAGCAGGCACGCCAAACAACCTATAAAAAAAGAGGGAAAAAGCATTAATCCCTGGATATTGCAATTATTAATTATGATAAAACACCTTAAAAGTGCACAGGCAAGGATTAATGAAGGATTAATAGTACAATAATCGGAAAGATTAATGGATATTATTATCTATGTAAGCTCGTCGGTCGTGACACGGGAGAGCGAGAATATACATTTTATGGAACTAATTACATGAACTCTGATCTGCCGAAAACTGGCATACTATTTTATCTTCCTGAGTATTGCGAGAACCCAAAACTAATGTTGTTTTGTGTGGTTGGGGCAAACCCCTTCACACTGGAGACATCATTAAATTTCCTAACCCAAGAAAGGTTCAGGAAATGTTGAGGACCTGGTAAATTTTCAATTCATTTCCTGGTAGCAGAAATATAGAACAAACACAAAATTTCATTACCCTTTCTTGATCCAAGAAATAATGTATTATAGTACAGTTTCCTTGAATGAGAAATGATAAGGATATTCTAGAATTTATCAGCTTTTCCTGAGCTCATATAAGCTCATGGAATTAAACATATTGTTACCATTTCCTGGAGAAGGAAAAATTAGAGAAATAACAGCTTATATTACTATTTCCTGCCAGACATCATTATGAAAAAAAAAAAAAAATGTGTTTATGATTTCCTGGCTCAGGAAACCCTCAAGAATGTTGATATTTCCTTCAAATTTGCTGAGCTAAAATATCAGCAGGATATTCAAGATTTCTTTAGAATTTCCTGGGTCCAAAAATGTGTAGTTTTTTTAGAATTTCCTGCTTATTAATATATATCCTATGTATATTATATCCAGGCCCAGGATACAGTCTGGAAATTTTGTATTCTTGAAAAAGCTTATTTGTTACAATTTCCTTGTCCGCAAAATGGCTTGGAGAAGCAAAATGAGTCAAAACTCAATCTTTTCCAACACCACATCCTACACCCAACAAGAACAAAGAGCAAATAAATAGGAAATTGTGGTAGGTCATTCCAACTCCTCCGTTAAGCCCAAAGACAAATGCTGCAAAGGGCAGTTCTCATTCCAATTCTCATTCACTGTCATGGGTGATTCTCATTTGCTGCCAGCCATAGGCAATTCTCATTCGCCGCCAGCCATGGGTGATTCCCATTTGCTGCCAGCCATGGGCGGTTCCCATTTGCCGCCAGCCATGGGCGGTTCTCATTCGCCGCCAGCCATGGGCGGTTCTCATTCACCGCCAGCCATGGATGATTCTCATTCGCCGCCTGCCATGGGTGATTCTCATTCACTGTGAGCAATTCTCATTCACTGCCATGGGTGATCCTCATTTGCTGCCAGCCATAAGCGATTCTCATTCGTCGCCATTGCCACCCAAACAAACAGGCCCTATTTCAACCATGATGATACGTGTTGCACCTTCAGCTCCCAAAACACCGCTAGCACTACTATGTCCAACCAGTCTACTATACTTCCTCACTTTTCACAGATCCAATGTGCGAAGATATCGTAGATCTGCTTTCTACATTCACAAGGGTGTATTCTTCAGAACCTCTTGAGCCTGAGAAGCTGTTCGAAATATTCAAATCAGTGTGGAAGAAACAAGGATGGGACATTGTTCATTTAAAGGTCCTTAATCCTCAGGGAAGAAGTGCTTATCTTAAGACAGTTCTAAGGCTGTTTCTCGGTGAGTTAACTAGCATATTATAATATACTCCCGACTCATTAGCCCATAACTAACATCTTTTGCATGTAGAGCGTATGGGATCAAGTGAACACTTGTTGGTGTGAGCTGGCGTGATATTTGGCCTTTACTTGTTTTTCATGGCACAGCCGTCTTGGAGTGAGGGTAACTTGGAATCTGTTGGCTCTATCACTCTCACTATCGGTAAGTAACGTCCAGTTGAAACTGACATACAGGAGACTAATATGTTCATAGATATGTACCAACAAATGTTATCGTTTCCTCAGATTTTCCAAGGACCTTTGCGACTCTGCGTAATCTATGTCATCTCCCAGCTTTTCTCCAAACAAGTCTTCCACGTCATTCCGGACTCCAGCCTAGGCCCTCAGAACCCTCGTTATCTTCCCCATTCTGTTCCCATATTACGACTGGAGGTTGACCATGGCTCGAGAAAAAAGACTGGACATCCTTCGAACCAAGATATGAACCGGTGAGCAGAGAAGACTTTGAACGAACTGGAACAGTATCTCGAGACTGCAGATACTCGCTTGCCATTACCTGGCTCGTCTTCTGGGGGTATGGCTGCTCCATGGACTGCTGATTATATTGATAAGAGAGATCAACTGAGGGCGCTGTTACCAACTGAAGCTGTACAGGAGGCAGAAGCCGTGACCGTCGAGCGCATACGAGAAGCCGAGCGACATATCAGCGACAAGGATATCACCTTGGACACTCGCCAAGGTTTGGATTGTATAGAGGGCCATGGGCAATTCTCATTCGCCACCAGCCATGAGCGATTCTCATTCGCTGCCATGGGTGATTCTAATTCACTGCCATGGGTGATTCTCATTTGCCGCCAGCCATAAGTGATTCTCATTTGTTGCCAGCCATGGGTAATTCTCATTCGCTGCCATGGGCAATTCTCATTCGCTGCCATGAGCGATTCTTTGATGTGACCCTCGCCTTCATCAGCAATCTGAATCAGGTTCTCCGGCTGATCCGAGGGCTCCTACTGGCAAATACTGGCTCAAAGAAAGAAAGCAAAAGCTCAGGGAAGCACATTTAGCAGTTTGATTTTGATCCACGCACGAGGCAACCTGTCCCTTGCCGATTACAGAGACGAGGTTCAAGAAGAAGTGGTTGGAGGAAGAGGCTGCGGCCTTCTAGAGCACCCCTACTGCCAAACCAGAGGAAGGGCGTCGCACCGACACCCCCAAGAGCGACGTGAAAGGCGAAACAAAGATCTTTGGTACATGCGTCCACTACAAAGTGTACTCATTCTTACATCCCCCTAGGCCCCACCCATGTCGCGTATCTCCTACACTCGACCACGACGGTCCCCACCCGTGCCTACGAAAGCTATGACCTCTGCTACCACCTAACCGTCGAAAATAACAAATCTGGCGATAACTTTATCCAGGTGCACAAGCCTCCACCCAGCGAGTCCGCGCCCCCCGTCGCCCACAATGCAGACATGCGCGTCAAACGCGACATGATCGAGCGTCTCGTGAACCAGTACTTCAAAGACCTCACTCCCATATACACAGTCATAATGCGTGAAGAGTTCCTCGTGTCTTCGCCCATCGCACCACTGCTGCTGTACTCAATATGCTCGGTCGCAGCAGCCTCGCGTGACATATCCCAAAGTGTCTTCGAGAACCTCCGCAGTGCAGTTTCGATGGTGATCAAAGCCGAAGATGCTCAGCACAACTTCGATGGTGAATGTCCAAGCCCTCTTAATCCTCGGCATGTGTGGCGACTGTCATTTACAGTACGTCCCGAAGGCGCTTTCCGCGTTTTGGTTAAGGTCGGGCACTGCGATTAGGATGGTGAGTCGTGTTTTTCTCCTAATGTCAAATTCTAATAAGGCGCATAGGCCCAAGACCTTGGCCTCCACCGCGCTGAGTCCGTAAAACAGAATCTGGAAACAAGAAGATGGTTATGGTCTGCGTGTGTAATTTGCTGATAGATGGTGCAGCCTGACATACGGCCACCCATTCATGATCGACGTAGAGGACTGCGATGTCCAACTCAATTCATCAGATCACATTGAGGATATGTACATGAACGAGCTGTTAAAGCTGAGTATCTTGCTAGGGCGGGTGTTAAAGATGATTTACAGGTGTGTTATCTCCAAAACACGTGCATTACCCTTATACTCATGTTATTCCAGCCCAAGTGGCCTCGTCCTCGCAACTGATAAAGGGCTCGAAGCCCTCCTCGCCAACATCGACGACTGGAACACGAACCTCCCTCCCCCACTGCGCTTCACAGGTCCGAACTCCTCTTCGCACGCGGGGCTCCTCCACCTATTCTACTCTTGCGTGTGCATGCTCTTCTGGCGTGTGTTCATGCGCATATCGTACCCCGTCCCGGCGCATCTGACATTCGCGCTGACAGTGGAAAGGTGGAGTGGCCTTGTGGCGCTGACGAGGGAGAGCATTGATTGGCTCGTTGCGAATGAGAGGGTGTATGATGTGTGGGTGATGGTGAGTTATTGTGCAACGGGATGTGCGCTTGTGCAGGTGGGCGTTATTTCATTTCTTCTTTTAGTATCACACATGGGCAAGACGAAAGGATCCCGAAGCAGCTGCGGCATTGAGGAAATTGAGAGACTGCATCAAACGCTGGGAAGCGACAGTCCCATCTGAGCATCGCTCGACCTGTGAAGAGCTCGCTTATCAATTAGTGAAAGATGGTACGATGAAGCGCACAGTTGTGGACCCTCATCCTTGCCTCATTCCTGCAGAAAGCAATGCGGCATATACGACTTCCTACGGATCATCACCAAACTTCACTGTATCGACAAGTGATATTGCAAAGGTTAGATATGCAGTGGGAGCTGTTATCATGGTTCTGATTGCGATTGCAGTCTGCATCTCACTGGAGGAGTCGTAGGATTATCTGTACTGTTGGAGGCTACTGCGAGGGAGAGATCCAAATATGCTGGCATTCATGGATACATTGTAGTGATTTGCATAGTTTTGACCTGCTATGAGATCAATAGTCATTTGAGAATCGAGAGAAACATCTGCTTTCTAGGTGGAGAGTCTCTCTAAATTGTTGGCAGTGAATGAATGATCATCACTCATGGCTGGCAGCAAATAAGAATCGCCCATGGCTGGCATCAAATGAGAATTGCCTATTGTGGCGAATGAGATTGCTCAGTGCTGGTGGGAAATAAGAATCACTCATGGCTGGTAGTGAATGAGAATTACTTATGGTTGGCAGCGAATGTGAATCGCCCATGGCAGCAAATGAGAATCATTCATAGCTGGCAGTGAATGAGAATCACCCACGGCAGCGAATGAGAATCACTCATGGCTGGCAGCAAATGAGAATCGCTCACAGCAAATGAGAATCACCCATAGCAGTTGAATGAGAATCACCCATGGCTGGCGGCGAATGAGAATCGCCATGACAGTGAATGAGAATTGCTCACAGCGAATGAGAATTGCCCATGGCAGCGAATGAGAATTGCTCATGGCAGTGAATGAGAATTGCCCATGGTAGTGAATGAGAATTGCTCATGGCTGGCGGTGAATGAGTATCACCCATGGCAGCGAATGAGAATTGCTCATGGCTGGCTGCGAATGAGAATTGCTCATGGCAGTGAATGAGAATTGCCCATGGCTGGCAGCAAATGAGAATTGCCCATGGCTGGCAGCGAATGAGAATCACTCATGGCTGGCAGCGAATGAGAATCACTCATGGCTGGCAGCGAATGAGAATCACTCATGGCTGGCAGCG
>KN837092.1:69934-110322 GCA_000827215.1 Sphaerobolus stellatus SS14 | reverse complement strand
CTCGTTAAGGTTATCAGCTGTAGGATGTGTGGGTTTCCGTATAGCGCCTTCAAGGCTCATAAGGGTACAACTGGGGACCATAAACGGGGCATTATATTTCAACAGGTTCGTCATTACTTCAATAGATACGAGGACTCATTGACATTAAGGATTACATTCTTAGTGTACCAATAAGTCTTGCAAGGAGACCCTTTATCATACCCAACTGTATCCTTTCGACATTGCTGAGTACATTGTGGCGCAGCTCAACCAATCTATCATGCAACATACAGCATTCTCACTCGGACCGCCTGTCAATATGACTTCAAACGAAGGATTTGCGAATGTCAGAAACCCTAGCTTGCAAGCCGTTAAATATATCTATTGCCCACACTGTCAGACCGGTCTAGGTCAGGCTAAGAGAGCATCGAAGGACTGCATCTCTAAGCTATGCCATGAATGTTGTGATAAGGAATATCTCGAAATGGTGCAGAATGGACAGTTTCGTGATTGATGCAAGCAACACGGCAATTCGAGAGTTCAAAGCAGCCAACAGGTGGCGATATCCGGTCAGCTTGCACCTATGCAACCTGCTCCATTCCCTGTCCAAGCCCCTATGCCCATGCAAGCACCACAAGCTCAAGCAGCTCAAGCTCCGCTTCGAAGGAACCTGTATAAGACGAATGTCGGTCCGTTGTGGCTGAATGAATTCGAGACAGCAACACAGCGTCATGACACTGCCACTGATGTGAAATCTGCACGAAGGGAGATGGCTGAGAGCATGGCACGGACTGTATCATTGGTTATATGGTTCCAGGTGGGTAATCTACTAGGAACTAAATGTCTGGCTATGTAACCTAGCAGTTATTCTTAGAACGGTGTTGAACCACTAGAGTTGCAGCGGGAAATACTGACATTCCCGCACTTCAAGTTCAGTAGCTTCCCTGACGATTTGAAGCTACTTGAGATGGCCCCATCACATTGCTTGGACATGTATGAACTCACTACCAGCAAGTGGGTAACTCAAGCCATAGATACCGTCTGTAATGTACAACGGGGTCAAAGGCTCTTATATAGGATCCATTGTAGCTTGATGGATGTTGTAACAGACTGTCCAGGATTGGCTGAAGAGATTCTCTCACAAGGCACGCTCAGTCAGAAGCCAAGTCAGAAGCGCAAATTGTAAGATCCCACTTCGCCCATAAAGGAGAAGGCACAGCAAGAATCACCACATCACCACATTGACAAGCATGCTCGCAAGTCAGTATCTCAACATCAGCCTTCAGAAGATGTTGTCATCATTGATGATGAGCCTCCAAAGAAGAATAACTCATTGTCAATGCCCATTGTTATGAAAGATCGACCAAATAAGACTAAAAGAGAACCTGCAAAGCCAATCAATCCTCTCATACCAACTAATCCTCTTGCGCAAATGGATAAAGATTGAGAATGGCCACGAGATTGGACAGTCTACAAGATTGTGACCAAGCTTGCTGAGATCAAGTCAGCAAAGTTGCAAGGTGATCACATTAACAAGAAGTTCCCCAATGTGTTTAAACGGCCATATATCAAGTCAACTTACAACACTGTTGAAAAAAAATTGAATCAAGCAGGCTGAGAACTAGTCCAGAGGTTCAAGGATTATGGCTGACATCCTCGAGGATTATGGCCTATATTTCTGAAATCCATAAACGAATCGGAGCCTGTTTATCTCTCAAGCTCCGATGGTAATGATGCACCAGAGCATAGTGTCACTGATGATGAAAAGGAACTCTATAAATTGATTTGTTCACATCGCTCAAGTCAGGCTTCTCCATCTGACAAGTCTACGACATTGGAAACCATTGGTCCCAAGGCTCTGGTCTGTCCTTACTGTGAAACTGTCTGGCCTGCGAATCCTTCAGTAGAATTACAGTGCATGCGTGCAAAGCTGGATTCAGATGAATATAGCCATGCTATTCAGAGCCCTTCATGCAGCTATGCTCACCATGCCTACAAACATTATTTCTCAATGCAGGCAGAGCTATGTCACCAACATCTACTTGAATCCGAAGCTGCAAGTGATAAATGGCCAGCCTCAATTGACTTTGAAGCCCTGCTGAAACGCCTCGAAATTTTTGTAGAGGAACTTAATGAGATTGTGCTTGATCTGACCTGCAGTGAATGATTCAAAGAACTCAAGGAAGAATTCAAGAATACCAGTTCATTGAAGGCTCGAAGCAGTCTCGCCACATATGGCAGATTCCAAAAATACCATGCTGGATAGTAAGTACTTGTTATTGCTTGAGTTTGGAATTAATTCTCAAGTAAACTTCATAGCTATGGTGGCCACAGTGCTGTTATCATTGCCACAGCTCTTGGGAAATTATTTCCATGTGATGCCAACACATCATCTCTCTCCCAGCCTTTCGTAAGCTGCATTGACCCTGAAACAATTCATCCTCTAGACAGGAATGAGTTTGTTGATTGTGTTCTTGTGCCTGAGGCTGCAATCCTTCTCATTGCCGCTGACCTTCACCTTGTTCCTGATGAGGCAGAAAAGGCTTGGGCGGAAAGTGCTTCATATGGTCGTCTGAACTATCCTGCATCCGATGATGACCTTCAACAGAAAGTTATCTGTGAAAGGCCAAGACCGAAGCCCAGGTCCATACCAACCCCCATCAAAAGAGAATCATCTCCGGAGCCAGTATCTTTCACAGTGATTCAAGAAAACAATCAAGAAGTGTTTGTTATCGATGATGACAATTAGATTTCAATTTATGTATATAGAAAGATCTAATCAAAAAGAAGTTCTACTTTTGGAATATTATAAGGTGACAAACCACGTTCCTGTAACTGTTGACACAAATATTCATTGCGCCACCAAATCATCTCATCAAGAAAGAAATTGTATCTTTCAACCCTCATGTCCCTCACAATGGCCAGATATCCACCAAACCAAGCATTGGTCTGCTCAGCTGCCGATGAATTGAACAGCCAGGTCCCATCCTCCGTTATTAAGTCCCACCAAAGGTATGGATTGCAATACATACCACAAAACTTGTCTTGCTCCTTGTGCTTCGACTTGAAATGGAATACATCAACTGGTAGAGCACAATTGTCAAAATAGTGGTCGTTGTTGGCCTGTAGCATTGCTTGCATTCCGCAGTTATTGTCATACCACAGGACATTCGGCAATGAGTGTTGGGTTGGAAATAACCTTTTCCAAAAGAGCTGGAACACATTTGAATATTGATTTAATCAAATCAGAATGGTTACTCACCCTAACACCGTTCAATCCTTCAGCACCATAGAATGTAGCCCTTCCTAGAATCATTCCGCACGAGGCAACACATAACTCCTCATTATGGGTCCATCGTCGTCCAAAACGAGCTTTCAGCCTGCGTGTGGTGCCATTTGTCTTCTTATCACACTGGATTTTGATTTCTTCTGGGTTTGTTTCCATTGGCTGGGTGTTGGGATCTTCATTAAGTGTCGCAGAGGCTGCATGTCCCAAATCTGTCACTGTGTTGACAGATGTTGACATCACATCTTCTGGTTGTATAACCTTCAATTTCTCAAGCCGGTTCTTCAACTGAAACTTTGCTTTGCCGCTTTCAAGGCCTTTCCGGTATTCAACCTCAAGAGACTGGTGGCTGGGATCAGTGCATGTCCTGTATCCCTTTTCAACAGGACTAGTACAGTCAGTCACGGCACACTGATTGTATAAATCTTGATGTATCTGGCAGAAGATATGGCGATTTGTTGGAAGGGGTTCCTTGCAGTCATGGTACACACAGCATGGATGCCCGAGTGTAACACTGTCTGTAACTGTCGAACGGAGAGCTTCTAAAATGTTGTAACTTATTATCACTTTATAAAAATGCATAGTAAATGAGTTCACATACCCGCAGTTCCATCAGAATTCTTGTACAGCTTCGTACAACCACTGCATGCGTGATTCCACTCTGGCTGCCTGGGGCCTACCATCCACATGTTATATGATTCCAAAGCATCATGAAGGCATTTAGTATTATTAGGAGCATGATGTGGAAGCTTGAGGAAAGACTCTTGACATGAATGATCCAATAGAAGAGAGTAAAGATAAAAAGCATCAGAAGAGTTGTTGGTGTCAAGCTTGAGTGTAAACTTCCATCCTGCCAGAAGTTTTATGGAAGCTCTTAAATCATCGAATTCTGCATTATAAATACGCGCACAGTTGGTGGCCGATGTCCTGAGAGAGAAATATCATGTCAGTGCAGAAACAAACCTAGTAGCAGATAACGCACCAAGACATAGCCATTTGAGTGCAAAATCGCTCACATAAAGATCTTTCAACAAAGATCTTCTTAGAACTCTGAATATACTGCGGAATCCCTCCATAATAGGTACACTGACTGGCCTTATCGTGGAGGCAATAGTTTGGGTGGTACCATGTATAGCAGCCTAAATCAACTGCTATTAGCAGAATAATTGTAGCACTAGGGCCATGTAATGCACCTCTACAGTAGAATGATGTGGTATATATTGGAATAGGTCCATGGTCTCGAGTAAAAAGAGCGGCTTCGTGGCGTGATGGCTCGGTCAACTGGTGATTGTATCTTGGGCACACAGGATCAAGGCAAACGGTGGTGGGCGGTAACAGGTTAAATAAACCTATACATACAGGTATGAGTTGTTAAACTCATGTAATTGAGATAATATGAATGTACAAATATCATATTCCAGTCCGTGGTTTAACAGAAGGTATCTGAGCAATCCCACATCTATCCCCCCAGTATAATTCCATCCGAGCTCTCAAAATCCCATCCAGTACACCTTAGTCATCTCATGATCCCAACCCAATGCCTTCCTAAAGAATAAATGGAACCTCTGAGGCAGGTAGAGTGGGGCAACGTCAGTGGAAAAGTAGGGATAGGAGATTTGGGACTTGAGAGCTGAAATAAGCTGGATAAATGTAATAAGATCTTCTATTTTCAATGCATTTGCATAATCTTGGTATTTAGATAACAGATGTGTAAAGATATAGTAGGTATTCGAGGCTGCAGAGGTCATACCAGAAGTCAAAACCCCCATGCCACAGAGGCAACATGCACGTGATGTACTCCATCAACGCCCACACACACAGCTCCAGGTCCAACGTCCATTGGACTGGCGCTCCCAGTACCTAGGAAGCTCTCACATAGACAAGAGGCTACTTACCAGTTACCGGGATATGTTCCTTACTGGTGGTAAGGCTATCTGACCTGTCTGCTGCCTCAACAGGACACTCTGGATATATGGGGCCAGCACAACCGCATGCTGGCGTAGATATAAAGCGAAACTTTCACCGCTCCACCAACCCATGCTTTTAACCTGCTTGAATGATAATCCCCGCAGTAGATATTCTAGTACCGACCCTATGCGCAATCCATGTCCATGTACTCTCAGCAAACCCACTTCCGCTGCTGCGATCTCCATGCGCTTGGTGAATGCTGATTTTGTCATGACCTTCCAACTTCTTGCTTGTTTCCACGAAAATAGAGCTTCATTTGTCGGTGGATCATTGATATGCATGTGAGTGATGAATGCCCCGTATGGGTCTGCTAAACCTTCCTGCCTGCTCCAGAACACCCTCTCTCCTCTAGGCGATACTTTCGTCCATGGTAATGTGAACACCATCACTTGGCTATCCCCGTTCGTCTCAATTCCTACCCTGGCTCTGGTTATGTTCTTGTCCTCCTTGAAATCATTAAGGCTTTGCACTAAGAATTCTCCGGTGCATGCCATTGACCAGAATATGGTTGTGAGTGCCGTGTACCACGCAATGTCAAAGTTGCTTTCCGGATCCAGTACCTGACAAACTCTTGCCAGCATCTCTACCGTCCACAGCTCTCTCGATGCTCTTTTGGAACTGGCGGGCGCTAATCTCGTGGCTCCTGTTAGAACGGCTGCCAGTTCATCCCTGGAAGGTGCCCACTTCGCCCCATGTAACAAATGCCAAGCGCGTACCCTGTGCAGGCTATTGGCAATGGTGGAACCTGAATAGTAACCTGAACAGGCTGCTACGAAGGCTAATAATAGGGTGGGGTTTGCCGGACACCTCGCGATATCATCTATGTTCCGTTCATTGCAAAACACATGGAACAGTAGTAATCCACTCCCGTAAGTGGACAGTGTGCCTGTCGCCCAGCCTTTTTCCATCACCCGCAAAATCTCGCCTAGTGCCTTGTCCATCAATCTTGCCACGCGTGATCTGGCCTTGAGTGGTTTCCATAAGATTAGCCTGTCCCGTGCTCTACAATGGGGCCTTAACGGTGAAGGCACTGGTTCTAAACCCGCTTTGTACGGCTTCGGTTTCCTAGCTCTCTCCTGTCCCTCAATGATCAGCATGCTAAACCTCGAGTTCCCATTCCTGTTGCTCTCTAACAATTCCTTCTTTCCATTCTCTCCTGGCATTATCAGTATCAACAATGCCGGTAATAATTTTCTTAGCAGCTGTTGAGTAACTTCCCTGCCTGAGGAGTCTAAACTCAACTGGGGATATGTCGTCCTGTGAGTCGATGATGAATTCCCATAGCTCGCAAGGGATTGGGATATGTGGAAGGGATAGGTGCCTAGGAGGGTATTCACCTCTCAAAGGTCCGTCTGCGGGATTTCGGGCACTCGGGACATATTCGGTGTGTATGGTATCTTCTGCTCCTTGCTTTTCGAGGAAATCTTGCAATCTCTTGAATACGCCGTTGATCACAGTGTTCCTGCTCCTACCATTCCACCAGCCTTCGACGACTCCCTTGTTATCTCTGAAGACTTTAAGGTGATGTTTTGGGTTTCCTTGGTGGAACATAGCTCTGACCAACAATTCAAAGCCCACGGCTTCTGCCCATCCAATGTCCCGCTGTCCTCCCTTGGTCTTCCATCCTGGGATAAGGCGCCAAGCCCTCCATCTCCCCCCAAGTATGATTCTGATGCCGATTCCAGAGCTAGCATCTGCAAAAGCCCCTTGGTCAACAACAGCGACTGGTCGCGGAATAATTCTAAGGATGTGTTCTCGTTGCAAAACTCCTGTCCACCATTGTAGGTCTTCTCTGAGGGTTGCTGGTGCATGCTGTGGTACGAATGGACTATCACAGCAGTACCCCAACATGGTTTCCAATGCTGTAAGTCTCGATCTACCTCTTGGGATGACCCAACAAGTGTGCAGTAATTTTCCATATAGTGACTGCACCTCTCTAAGCAAGTGCACCTCAGATTTTGACCACACCTCCCCCGCATCCCTGTACTTTTCCTGTTTTGTGGCACTAAGCTCCACTGTGAGCTCTCGCAAATCCCAGACAAATCCGAGGTATGGTGGGCAATCAGTGAATTGGATGTCCTTGGATTTCTGCCAGGGTATGCCGAGTTGCGCAGATATCGCGTTGATGTCTTACATAGCGTAGGAATACTTTGTGTCTTCTTCTGACTGTGGTGAAGCTTCCGACAAGTCCATGCAAGGGAATGCACAGTCTTCCGTGAATTGTTCGACAGTTCCTCCTCCCAACACTCTTCCTCCATACCATATCCTCCCGCCACTCTGCTGTTCTCCATCCTCCTCGATACTTCTCCTCCACTCCAGCCTTTTTTTATTGTATGCACTGATTGCTTCTCGGAGCAGCCATATGAAGATGTGGTCATCGACCCATTTCTCCACCAGCCCCACTCCTTTCGACCTGAAAATCTCCGCTCCTGCATCCGCTCCCCTCCCGTAACCTTCTGCGGCCGGCCCGTATCCAAAGGCCAGATTCCCGTCGATGCACATCCTGTTGTCCGATATCCTGATGACGTTGGCTGCCCAGTGGTCTTGGTGCAATGGAATGGTTTTATACGCTTCCACAATGTCCCGTACTGCCGCCTGCGACCCTGGAGGTAACCGTACGAACAACAAGCACATATTTTGAAAAGTTTCCCATGTGCACAGGAATTCGTCGGAGTCAACCTGTGAATTGATGGATGGGTTGAAAAATGGCACTTTGGTTTGCCTTGGGAACAAAAAGTTCTGTATGTTCCTGAATTTATCAACCCGTCCCGGCTTGGGTATGATAGTGAAAGGGGATGTCTGAAACAGCCCGAGTATGGCCTCCACCTCTTCCGCAGAATAAGGTCCTCTATACCTTCCTTTCTGCAATTCGGCCTGTACATTTTCCTGAAAGACGGCCCTAAATTCTTCGACCGAATCTGTGTTGGGCAGGGCTTGTGTATGCCAGATGCATGTCAGGTTGAACTTGAAACCTTCCCTGAACCCCTTTGGAATCTCTCAGTACTTTTCCAGCAGTCCTGCTACCCCGAGCAATTCTTCCCACTCATCCGCTTTATACGGTGTCTGCATGCGGAACTCGCAGGCAGTTGTGAATCCTGTGCACTGAAGAACTGCACCCTGAACATAAATGCTGCTTGTCGTGTGTTCGACTGGAACAACCAAGTGCTCCCTGCCATCGGTAGCATAACAGCTGACCTGATAGCAGGGAAAGCTTCTTGTCTTGTCTCTTGGTGATGGTCGCGTATTTTCCGTCCCAGGTACACGTTGCGCAGCACTTCGCGATGTCGTGTTGGTGTCTTCCGAGGCAAACCGCGCAGGGTGGGTAGGTACTGTTTGTCCGCCCTGCGCCGCTCCGAAAATCCAATCGAGTATTTGCATGTCAATCTGCGCTGCCATAGGTGTTTGAGTTCGTCCCACATACCCCTCCTCTGGGCGGGGGTGAAGCCGAATGTCTCTTCTGATGTAGGTTGATGCTCCTGTCAGTTGCTAAAACTTGATCTACTGCTAATTTGGCCTGGTAGTCCCACTGTGAATTTAGAGAATTTGTTAACAATCGCATCTGGACGGGGCTAACAGGAAATGGGATGAAGGAAAAGTGAAAATGGGGAATAGGAAGATAAGATGAATCGGGAGATGCGGGGAATCGGGAGATGCGGGAATGGGATGCACTTTACTGCCTACACTGTTGCAGGTAGCGTGGCAAGGAGTACGGGGAACGGGATAAGGGATAAGGGTTATGGGGAACGGGAGGAGTGAGAAATTGCGGTGCTATGGGATACAGGGAAAGTAGACGGGTTATGGGATAGTGTGGCCCAAGTTTCCATCTCGCGTTTTGAAAGCGAATTCATGTGTAGGGAATGTACAGACGAGATTGATTGCTTACCTTTGCTCTCAAAGCCTTATCCGCATCTTCCCTCTGCTTTTTGTAGACATCGTCGGCTGCCCTTGGATCAATGTTTCGCTTATCTTGTCTATCCTCCAACCCTTGCCCTCGATGGGAATAGCATTGTGCCAAGCATATCTCTGCTCTGCATGATAAAGCAGGAGTGTCTTGATTGCTAGTGGGTCGATGGAGACCCTGAGGGGTGACTCAGCAGGCTTCCCCAGAATCTTGCTAAGGCCTTGATTCTATCGGCCGGCCAGCTCGCACGCTGCATGGCCAGCAACATGCACGGTATGGCCCCTGAGAATTCCTCCCAGGTCAGATTCTGATCCTCCTTGAAAGAACCTAGGTCTCTCTTCACTATGGCCGGGATCCAAGCCATGCTCCCTGCTCCATCTGTGACTGGCACCATGCTTTCATCGACATAAGCTCCGACTTTCTTGGCCGCATCCAGTCCTTCTACCATAAAATAGTACATTTTGCAATATAGTCCTTTGTCGATCCTTCGTTGTGCGTACGGTGCTACGATTTCGGGACACAAGGTAGGTGGTGGCCTTTTTGGGATAGGTACGTACTTCGACAGGTTCTTCTTCCTGTCTTCTCGTCTCACTTCTTCCCTGTCCGCCTCTTCCTGTGCCAACATGCGAGTCGCCTCCTCTGCTCTCCTCGTATTTGCTATCACCTGCTCCACGGCTTCCTCCTCTGCTCTCCTGTTCCACCTGCTTGACTCAATCTTCTAGTTCACCGACCACACCTTCAAAATCTGTGTGACCTGGATCTCCGTGATGGTTCCTTCCATGAACTCTACTCTCGCCTCTCTGTATTCATCCGAGGCGAAGTCTGGGCACTCTTCCAAAGCTGGGTCTTGATCTTTGCTAATCATGTTCTGAAGGTGATGTGTTGCGTTTTCAACAGTGAAAATAATGGATGTTATCAGGGTATATAGCGTAATGATTGTGTAGGATGTGGTGATAGAAACAAATAAATCAACTAATAGGGAGCACTGTTGTTTTCTGCTCTATGAGTCTTGCAGCTATGTGGCGCGAGACGAAGTTTGTCACGTGTCACAGAGCTGTGACTCTCCACATGGACTGCAGTCTACCTGCACTGTCGTGCCTCCTTCTTTAGTAGACTATGAATTGTGGAATAATCGAAAGTATTAATACAACCAATATTGTTATTGTCCAGTCGAAGGTAGACGCCAGTGTCTTTGTCGCGATAATCTTTATTATTAATGTTTTTGATACTCTAGTTGCCATGTCTTTAATAGATAGTTCTGTTTAAAGCAACTTAATAACCTCCTTGTGGGTGAGTGGTAGAGTGTTGAGCATTTAGTGCCACATCCCATGAGGCCTTTGGTTTGAGATGCCCTATAAACATTCTTTTTTAAAGTATGAAAATTTTAGTTATTTACTAACCATTTTCGAGCCGCTACAGTTATTAATTATTAACTGGTCCATGGGTAAGCGAGCGCTCCTTACGATGGAGGATTATTAATAATTTCAACTAGATGACCTCCTGATCAACGCCAAATAAAAAGATTAACCTAGTATTGGAAGACAAAAATGATCAGTTGGAAAGGATTGAAATGGGAAAGTGATCTGTTGACTCGACACAAAATTCAGTAGACCTAAGGAAACGCCATTTTGTGGCAAAGTTAGTACAAATGGTACATGAGCGTGGTAATCCACGAAATAAAATATTCAATAAACATACCTAATCGAGACAGAAGCACGGTAAAAGACATCGCCACGGGCCCTCTCCATGTTCTCGGGTGTAGAGAGGATAATCCCCACGCATGAGATAAGATTGCACCAATGACGATGGTTTCAAATAGCGGTAAAATGACAGCTCCTGGGAGAGTCTTGGAAAAGGGGGAAAAAACTGGCGAACATAAATATGTTCATAATCCATACCTGCGCCAAATAATATCAAGGAATTCGGGACATCAGGTATAGTCATGTATTAGTTGACTAGGTACTTACAGACTACCATAAGAAACAGGAATCCACAGGCAATATTGTTCATTCCAAAGGATATTTGCTGAAGATTTACAGTCCATTCTGAGAGATAATATCAAGATTAACGGTGTAATTAACTTACGAAAACCTGTACTGCTATATTGATCAATGCGGCACAGCCCAATGCTGCCGTGACCCAATACCGACGTCGAGAAACAGCATATCCACGAGCAACAGACAATCCTAGGTATCACAAATTAGCTCTAATCCCAGAAGTAGCCATTTTCTTACTAAGTAACCCTAGGCAGAAAGAGATCTCTCCTAGGCCAATGAGAAAGATGAGGCCAATGCAGCTCCTATGAATATTGCAGTCAAGCTTGGACTATACATACTGGAAGACACCTGCACAGGCAATGTGAGACAGGGGACTTGTGCTTATTAGCAGAGCCGTTGGCATAAAAATAGTTTTTTCTTTTTTTTTCTTTTTTTTTCCATTTTGTGAGCACCTTGAATGGGTCCGATGCTCCAGCAGTAATGGCAAAAATCATGGCACAGGATTCTGTAACGGGTAGCCAAGGAAAGGACACTCCCCAACACAGCTCTCCGGGTATACATGTATTCAACTTTCCTGGCAAATGTTACAGCGCTTTTCATTATGTAAGGCGCCGTGCTAAAAACACACTCTTACCACCGGAAATTCAATATTTCTTCAATGGACTGTCAGATCGGCCTCAAACTTGGTGGTGACCTTCTCCAAAATATATTTGAGGGCATGATATATAAATTGCACTCAAATAGTTCAGTTTGGTGGAGAGAATGCTATTTAGGTGATACTGAGCAGTTAGATCCAGTTTGCAATATTTCAAGGATATTCTGCTATTCTAATGGGGTATCATTTATATTGCTTGACAGTACCCTTTATATGATTTTGTTTAAGGGAACCACCAAGTTTGAAGCCAATCCAACTACCCATTGAAGAATTATCGAGTTTCCGGTGGTAAGTGTGCATTTTTAGGATGGCGCCTTAGATAATGAAAAGCGCTGTAATGTAGTATCATAGATAATGAGTGCTTTAAAAGAATGGCCTATAAGTCAATCTCTATAATCCTTATTTGATTGAATTACCCGTTGCCGATACCGTAAAATACTTGAACTCGGAGGTTTGGCTAGAGCGCAGACAATATGGTCAGCGATATCTGTCCAGGTCAAGGGAGGAGTTGGCTGTAAAAAGTAGCACTACTGGACATAATGATGATGAAGAAGGGTCTAGGTATCTCTTTGAAAGACTGTTTCTTCCATCGCATGCTAGTGTATTTATGTCTGAGCAGTTTTCGAACCGCAGTACTATCTCTCTCGTACCCTGGCTCAGATCGAACACGGTGACAATAGACACACTGCACGGTTACCTGAGAGCCGAATGATTATGGCAGCGGAGTTCTACACCGGTACCAGAATTCGGCACGGTGTTTTTTTTAATTTGCGGATTTGATTTGTTCCAGCCAAAAATTGATTTGTGCTCGTTTGTGCTGGTTTTTGGCTGGGCAAATGCAAACCAGGCAAATTAATTTGTGCTGATTTGCCTCTGTGCTGGGACTAATTGTGCTTGATTTGCTTTGATTTGTGGATCGATATTTAATCCCTCCATCTAGACAATGCTCTGACTGATGCCTCAACTGTTTGTAAGTTTAGTATGTCATTCTAAGATACTTCCTAATGCCGCAAATAACATTCCAGATTTTTTGTACTTCGGAATCATGTTGTACTATGTGCCTGATTATGCCTGATTTGCCTTTGATTTGTGCTCCACTTGTGCTCTCTCTCATCCTCATATCACTTTTATTATTCCCTTATGACATTTTACCATTTCTGAATCTCATCTGGGATGCAGGTACCAGTGCCACGTGCCTCAGTGCAGCTACTCATCAAAAGTCCGCTGCGTCATTGCTGCGTCCATGGTCATCAGGCGCTTATGTGCACCTCGCACTCCGTATCTCATGGAAATATTTGAGACTGAAGGATAGGTACTACATTCTATGATGTTTTTATCACAAGATTATGTTTTCGTTTTCGAAACTGAAGCACTGAATGAACCTTTACATCGAAGTAAAGGTCATCACGCGACCTATCTAAGTCGCCACGAGAAAAAAATAAATAGGTTGTGTTTTTATTTTATTTTAATCCCTAAGTATCTCTTTCTAGAAGGTGTATTTACTTCACATGTTTCTGAGTAATTTAACTGTGATTTGAGGCTGATCTGTGCTTGATTTGCGGTTGATTTGTGTTGACTTAGTGCTGATTTGGCGCTGATTTGTGTCTGGCCCCAACTTTATAGATGGTACCATACTATCTAATTGGTATATTAGAGCAATTATATACCGATAGAAAATGATAGAAGCTCATATCTAGTTGGTTAGCGGTAACTTACACAATCCTACATTAGATCAACTCTAATCTCATATGGTTATGTTGAAGAGTCATACAGAGGATATCTGTAATGAAAAGAGATAACAATGTAATGTTATGGAGGATTTAGCTTGGTTACGGAGCCCGACTGACGCCAGGTCAAATATTTCAGGATTGAGATTCGGCAATCAGACATTCACTTCAAATCGGATTTCACACTGCAGTTTTGACGATGGGTTAAGAATATATATAATGGTCTTCAAAAATTGTCAATTCGTTGGAATATAAATGGTATATGCGATGAGAATGGGGAAATATATGGAGGAGACCGAAGATGCAACAGATCGCTTATCACTCGATGCCTGGTATTCGCTCGGCAAGGCGCGACCAATAATAATGTGGACGGAGTGTCCAGGCCATTAGACTCATTAGGGGCCCAAGGAACGGGAGGAACGGTGGTGTATAGAGAGTAGAACTGTACAAGAGGGTACATACATGCTCGAAGCAAAGTTAGAAGTCCATAACGGCGCACACTTATACCCTATAGCATTAGTGGTGGGCATTACATAAAGGTCTGCTAGCGGTAGCCTTGGGCTTGGGAGACCTTGGTCCCCTAATCAGGAGAATAACACCAATTCAGATTGTCTTCTCATCTTCTTTAGCCATATAGTATTGGGAACACTGTGTCTGACCTTTCTTCAAGTTCTACAGATGATATTAAGCCGAAGGTACTAGGTATATGCAGAGTACCACTCTTTTGAAAAGCCACCCACAAACTTTTATAAATACCAAGGCAAACAGATAGTAAAGGCTTGTTGTTTTTACAGGGCGGACCATGAATTCTAAAATCCCAGGAGTGAAATCCCGTGGGAAGTTGATACCCGACAGTGAATACTGAATAAATAGACCTGGCGTCGGTCGGGCTCCGTAACTATACTGACTCCCAGAATTCAGCGCCAGTGCCCACTACTGCACACAACCTGTCTAATATTTTCAGAAGTGACGACAGATTCGTAGGATACCACCTCATAGTACTCATGTCATGAATTAGTGTAATTTGAATGTTGCTTTAAATTTTAGCTTACTACATCTGGCCACTTCAGGTGCAGGGGCCAAGAGAGACGCACTGGCTGCTCCATTCCACGGTCATTTCCGGCGGCGAGTATCATGAAGATACGCTCGAATGAGCTGTCAGGAGATATAGCTTTTAAATATAAAATACCTGTATTAGGAAGCACATCACAATGAATAATTCCAGTGCGATATATTGTGAAATAAATTAAAATAAACCTTTCCCGACCTTTTTTAATTTAGGAAATGAAAGGCTGCCGATGATGCAGCCTCGCTAGGGTCGATCCACAGATGACAGGACCAACGTATCTCTGTTGAACGAGAAGGTACGACGATGTACAAGTACTGTAGGTATAAATAAACGATGAAAAACTACTGTAATGGTTCCGTCCGTTATGTAATAAAAGTATGACTAAAGGTCGTGTCGTAAGCCGGCAGCTTACAGGAAACTTGCTATTAATACCGCCTGCAATCGAAGCTTAACATTTGAGTCTGCCTTCTGCGTACCTCTAATATTGTAAAATCTTCAAGGCGAATATTCTATTCAAAGAGAATCTGTGAAATAAATACTTCGCCATTCTGGAGCTTTCTATCGATGAACGTTCGATACCCCATCAAAGCCAGGAGGCCCGTCGGTGTAGTCCGGAGGATTACAGGCCTCAATGCTACTATTGTCCGATGGTAAAATTCCTGCGGTTAAAAGGCACTCTGCATTGATGCCGAAGGATCTCTCTCTCTGAATGAATTCCGGATTATACTAAGCGAAGCATAGGATCAAGCGGAACATTTCACTGGCAAGTAGGGATCACTTCAGAACTTGACCTTGCGTCTTTTGAGAAGTTATATGACTTACATATTATTCCATATACGCGTAAAAGCTGCGAAAACAGGAATATTCGCCAGGAAGTCTTCAAAAGAGACTCTGTCTTGTTAAAGAGGTATGTTATGGCGGAACGAAGGTCAGGAGCGGGTGAGTTGCCAATCAGGCATCTGATGAAAGTCCTCGCTGCGGCTATTAAGACGAGGCGAAGGCTTTGAACGCTACGACGGATGAGACCGATATGACTGATAAGAGATCTGTTAGAAATCATGTAAGAATAAAAGAGGATAAAAGAACCGAACTTATTAAGGATTTTGTGTCGACTTCTTCTGGAGATAGTCGAACTGCAAACAGCTTTTAGTCCTAAATTACCTTTTCCCTATGCCTCTGCTTTGGAATGAGAGCTTAAAGTGAGGAATATATTTAGAAATGATTGACGTAAGTGTACGGATAGAGGGCGAATTTTACGCTGTAATATACAATTAAGGATGCTCTCTGGGGCATTCACTTGGTTGCAAATGTTCGCACAATGTGAGGAGGAAGCGTAATTACCTTATCTTGGACAGCGACCAGCCGAAGAAAGGAGTATCTTATATATATCGGATCGTAAGCCTCAATATTTGTTCTATAAATTATAAATTGGTATAAACGTTAACTAGTATTTACTGAGACTTACAATTTGTGCTCCTGGAGTCCGACTTATGTCCGGTGATCCGCAGCCAGAGACATTTCCAATATCGCCGTCTCTTCAATATTCAATCTTCTACTCGGGCCAATCCTACTTCATGCTGCCCACCATGGCACGATGGAGGGCACTTTTTGAACGTACGACAAATTATCACCTGGCTACGATTGGCTGTCTCACTCTTAGTCCATGCCAAATTAGGCATTTGTCACGAAGGTCACGGTGGCGGAGCTTAGTCATCGCGAGAAATTCCCACCGCTGAAAAATTGGGAAGCGAATGGCACGATAACTCTGGGATCCTATAAAGCCGCCAAGTTCTCACTGTCTCGTACATCCATTCTTCCAACTACCATCTCCCATCCAAAGTGAGCAGTAGACCTTTTCTTTTCTTTTTCTTTTTCATTTCATGATGCACACTTTTGCAACTTCTCGACGAATCCTTTTTGGGTGTCATGGGTCGAATTCCTTCGGGAACCATTCAAGTCTCTGAGCCTTCCGCTTCTCGACCTTTTGTTGTCTTCGAGAGCAACAAGGAATCTGACTTTCTTCCTTTGATTGCTTCTTCAGATGACTGGTGGTGCAGCTGTTACCAATGACGGACGCGTTAGCGAGCGCATGAAGAACTACAGCGACTTCTGGGAGAACAAAAGGTTCGATAAGGACCAGAGCGTCGATACACGACAGGAGAACTACACCGAGGTTGTCAACGGTATGCTTTTAGTGGTTACTCATCCTCGAATACGATGTTGACTTCGACGCATAGGTTACTACGATGGTGCTACCCAAATGTACGAGTACGGTTGGGGCAAAAACTTCCATTTCTCCCGGTTTAATGTTGGCGAGCCTCGAGAGCAATCCGTACGTCGTCCTGTCCTCTCTGTTTTCCCTCCTGTCCTGACGCGACCCACCTAGTTCGCCCGCCATGAGCACTACCTCGCACACATGATGAGCCTGAAGCCTGGTATGCGTGTCCTCGATGTCGGCTGTGGTGTTGGTGGTCCCGCCCGTGAAATTGCTGCGTTCGCGGATGTCAACGTCATCGGCGTAAACAATAATGACTTCCAGATTCAGCGTGCCCGCCAATATACCGCCAAGGCCAAGCTGGAGAAGCAGGTCCAATTCGTCAAGGGCGACTTCATGAAGCTTTCGGAACAGTTTGGCGAAAACTCGTTTGATGCTAGTATGTCTTATGTTCGGCTATAATTCTTCCTGTATGCTTATCATGCACTTCAGTATATGCCATCGAAGCTACCGTCCACGCACCAACATTCGACGGCGTATATGGAGAGATTATGAAGGTCTTGAAGCCCGGCGGAATCGTAAGTCTATCTCATCTCTGTGCATATAACACTCCTTAACAATACCTCTCCTTAGTTCGGTGTCTATGAATGGTGCATGACCGATGAATGGGACCCCTCAATCCCCGAACACAAGGAGCTCGCCCATCGCATCGAGTACGGCAATGGTATCCCAATCATGCGCCCCATCCGTGACTCCATCGATGCCTTCAACAAGGTCGGCTTTGAGATCCTGCACAAAGACGACCTTGCTGACCGGGACGACCCTATCACATGGTATCACACACTGGAAGGCGACCTTTCAAAAGCACAGACGTGGTGGGATATGGTTGCATCGGCGAAGATGACGAGACCGGTGAGAAGATTTGCGCAGACGATGCTGTGGGCATTGGAGAAGGTCTCGGTGGTCCCCCCTGGTACTGCCCAGGTTGGTGAGACGTTGATTGTTGCGCTGCTGGCGTTGCTGGAGGGTGGTCAAAAGAAGGTATGTTGCGCCGCTTGCTTGAGATACTTCGAGATGCTAACCATTCCATTGCAGTTGTTCACACCGATGTTGCTCGTTGTTGCCCGCAAGCCAGAGACATCATAGATTATTTACACGACCTTTATTTGTAGTCTTAGCATTATATACCTCCGTAGTCCGTATGTTGGATACGTATAATCATTCCTTTACTGTTTCAAACGCAAGTTGGCGGATTTCAGTCGGTGAACAGTTTCAAAAATCAGATAGAATGTAGTGGACGAATTTCTACAGAATAAACGGGTGAAATCACCCTTCCGCAGTTTCTGTCTGATTTCCTTGTGAGCAAGCAATTTGCCCTGACTGAAATGGATGAGTTGAAGTTGAACCGTCGGATTTCAGCCTTTCCAGGGCACATTTTTGTACCTCGTGATTCCTGTTTCAGGTTCCGGCCGTTTGAGCGGCTCATGTGATGCGACACGAAAATTTCGCTCTCGTTGACTCTGAGTTCCTTGTTCACGCTCACACAGGCCAGCCTCTGTCCTTGTCTGCACTCTTGCATGAAGATTTCCCACTTGTGAAAAAGACTTAGCTTGATCACCCTGCCCGCTAATAACCTTTCTGAACGTCCTTCGTCATGTCCTGTTGCTTGGGAACGTCCCCGTCTTTCTGCAATGTTCTTCAGTAAAAGACCTCAGGCAGCCTGCCTCTCCTTGATGTCTTCCATTCGTCTTTGCTGCTGCGCTCCTCAATCCCTGCTGGCGGTCTCCCTTGCTTCTCACTATTGCTGCTGATTTTACTCTGGACTCATTACTCCGCTGCCGTTTGCTCTTGGATGCATCGACTTCTTTTTTTTCAATTGGATATATGGTGAGTTTTCAGGAAATATCACGGCCAGATCTTCATTCAAGTACAGGAATGGAGCCTGTATGAAATCGAGTCACTCAGCGCAGGCCAGCGGTAGCTTGCCAAGCGACCTACGAGAGTCCGAATACTCGTAAGACGTAAGGGAGGGACTTCTTCCAGACATATTCAGGCAAGAATTGAAGATGGTTGTTTAAAAGGATATATTTTACATGCTTGTATATATTAGTAGATAGATGAATATATCATTATTAAGAGAACAAAGAAATCGAGAAGAAAGAAATTGAAACATAATTGCCTAATTAGTATCATAATCGACCGCGCGATTTTGCGCTGACACAATGCGATGTGGGAACGAGAGATAGGCTTGGGACGTTGGATTTCAGACGGAATGAGTTGGGCTTTGAAAAATACCCTGTTGAACTTCTTGCGATTCCAGCCGGATTGACCACTGAATTCAACATCCTCCATTTATGTCTGATTTCAGCCGCCCCACGTCCGGCTGTGTATATGTCACGTGATCATTATGTAAGAATAGCCCCCGTCAACTTTTCGACACGGCCGCGAATAGCTGAACGCACTATGCTCCTCGGAAGCTCTATGGAGGCTCTTGGATCCTCTCAGGACTTCGTTCGCGCTCTAAAATCATCTTCAGATCCTCCAAGTAATGGATCTCCTTTGAAGATTCAGCTCGCCAGGCTGGCATGGGACAATACCTCATTTTACATTCCACGAAAGGCTGGCGTGATACTAGAGTGGTTATTTACGAGGTTTCAGAAGGAAAAGGGAACGCAAATAGTATGTGCTGGGTTTAATCAAGAGATTGCATCGACTTATAGATGAACTTACAGAACCCGCTTACCGATTCTGCGCACTGGGATTTGCTCGCGGATGTACTACGAACTCCTGGAGACACACAGATAGAACCACTCGTATCTAGATTATCGATTTCCAACCTTTTACTTTCCTTTTTACAAGCGATCGCTTCGACACCTACCTCTTGGAATGAGAATCTTCTCGCCTCTGCACTAGCCGCCTTTCAAGTCCTATGGCCGATTTCCTTACCGAAGACCAACCTTGAGGCAGTCACCGAACCTTTATGGACATACTTCTCTATTTCAAGTCTCGATATCGTCAAAAAGTTCCCCGAATTCTTCAACGATATTGGCACACTTTTATTGAATGGTTTTCAATTGGCGTTCGAAAATACCAATACAGCCGGTAAAAAGAAGGTATGTTAATTTACAACTATCTCTTATTTTAATAACTTTAATCTTCTTATTTTATTAAGGTTTTTGCTACCTTTTCGCAATCCCACTTCCACCAATGGGTGAAAGCACTACATCTCACATCCGAATCCGTCTCTTCCACTCGCCTGGACCTTTTCCAAGTCGGAACCACAGTTTTGTTGTATAGTGACGGTCTCAGAGCATCATTGGATACATCTCAGACTGCAAAGACATCAAATAACCTTGTCGAAACGGTCTTTGCCGATACAAAGGACCCGCTCGTCCGAACCGCCCTCTTGCAGCATCTCCCCCGAATCTACGAAGAATATATCAAAACATTAAGAAAACACCGTGCATCTATATTTCCAGCTGCTTCATCAGCCGTCCAATTTAACTCGGAGATCTGTTTGGCTGCTTTTGCTTTTGCGGAACGATGCCTGCTCTTCGTCGGCCAGAATATTCCAAAGGATGATACCATATTGGGATGGAAATCGAAGCTGAATATTATTCGAGTGATGGAAGAACATCTTTCAGAAGCTGCTACCCTGGATCATTTCGTGGAAAAATTACGGGAAGTCGCTTCTGAGGCTACTGCACTTCTGGACAATGCATGGGATGGTACATTTGGTTCTAATACATTTGCAAAGGTTTTGATGCTTATTTATTCATTTTAATTTTTTTCATCAGAGGCTCACGCAGAATTATCGGAGTGTGCATATCAAGTCCTTTGCTGCCTATTTCGCATTGAACCTGACCTTGTCCTTCCCTCAATTTCCCATGTTCTGGAACGTCTTGCTACAGTGAGCATCTTCCACTATGCTCTTATTTGACTATATTGAACGAAATTATAGACATCATCCATTGTCAAAGAGTCGGCTCTCGTCTTCCTCAAACAACTCATCGAATATCACTCTAGGGTTCGCACCCTGCATGATCTTATATCATCGATCCTGACTGCCTCAGTGTCATCATTCTCATTCCTTCCCTTCTCTGATGCAAAAAGACTTTACGCAGTCTGCCACTCGTCACCATTGTACTGCTTGGAATTCGCGGATGAACTCACCGGTGCTTTCAAGGCGTTTGCGACGCCTGCTCAAGCGAAGGAAATCGTGACCTCCGTCCAAAGCGCTTTGGAAGCTTCCCTATGCGGGTGTATTGCTGCAGAAGACCCGGGTGGCAAGCGTCGAAAGGTGTCCGCGCATGACAAATCCTCGTCAAACACAGACTCTGAAACTGAAGCTCTCAAATTCGGTCTCACAGAGCGTATTGCAGGTATCGCGCTGCCAGGTATATTCTCTAGCGTATACAAAAAGGATGAGCCTACTCAGATAGCTTGCTTATCGAGCATAGACGAATTAATCTCGGAAGCTATGAAATGTACCCTCAGCAAACTATTGGATGCCAATGTTCATGTGGAGGTGAAATCCAAAAAACGATCGCGTACCGCTGAAGATCAAGATTCTTGGGCTCGACAATCTACCGGTGCCGTGTTATTAAGGTTATGGTACGATGTTTTCTTGCGCCAAGGAGGCGAAGCCGTCTCTTCGCATACCTGGAAAACAGCCTCGACGCTTGGTGATTCTGCTGGGCGATTGACTGGGCTATTAACACAGGATATTCTTCCTGATCTGCAAGTCGAAATTGTACGTGATCCATTGGTTTGATTCTTGATTGCATTTATTCAATTTTTTTATAGATTCGATTCTTATATGCTCGAGAGACGTCGAAATCCACGAAGGGGTTGCAGTCAGTTAATTTTGGTGTATTACTGGATTATTTCGAAGCAAATTTGTTTGGAGATAAAAAGAAAGCACGGAAGGATAGCACGGTACACTCGCAAGCGACTCAGGACGCTGCCGTCGATCTTTGGAGCTTTACTTTAGAGCGTCATTTAAGGACTATCGAGTATGTCTTTTTCCTCATTTCTTCTCTCAGAGAAACTAATTCATCCTAGCGGATCTGCTTTAGAGGAAGATATCAACCGTTTCGTCTCCCTCATAATTCGTTCCCTTTCCACTGCAGAAGGTCCTTCTCGCACCTCGCCCAGTGATATCATCAAACGGATATTCGGACGTGCGAGTTTCTGGGAAGCTCCTAATATTCGAAGTGAGTGGTTAGAAGTCATGTTCCTGTCATCTCTCCCAGCTCAAAATTTGTCTAGTCTCTATGTTGTCGACATTACAGAAGGAAACCCAGAAACTAGCTTCAGTCAATATCACGGAATGTCTAGAGGCCATTAGTAAAGATCAATTCGGTACCACGAAGAGTAACGGTATATCCTTAGGCGATGTTGAAACTTGCGTTCCGCTCTATCGATTATTGCATTACTTCCCATCCGATTATCTGTCTAGGTCTTCAAGAATCGACCTCGCCACGCGAGCTCTAACAGCGGATGTTCTCATCAAACTTCTTACTGCAAAGGAGGAACCTTTATCAAAAGACGCCATAGAATGGAGAGCGACGTTCCGATCTTTCTTGGCTATCGTTGCAAAGGAATTCCAAGTGAAAGCATTGGATGATGTGGTACGTTTTCTGCAGATTTGATAATGTACCAACTAAATTGTTCTATGAGTAGTTTCTTTCTCGTACATGGCTGGAATATCTTACACGAGCAAGATACTCTCCTCTTCACCCTACGGAAGCGTTCATAGATACCACGATCTCTCTCATATCAATGAGCCTAAAGTGAGTCTCATCTTTCGCCTATAATTCGCAAATATCCAAGCTCTCATATCCATTATCAGATCCTCTATCCATGCTGCAACAAGATCTGGAGACCCATCACGCCTCGCCACCGCTGTAGATTATTTCTTACAGGCTAATCTATATATGAATATGGGTTCTAAAACGGAAGATATGCTACATCGTTGTCTTCTCACCTTTATTCGCATGGTGACCGAAGAAGCTAATTTCGCGAGGTTCGTCAGTATATTACTTACTTATGTTTTTGGCTGAGCGTTATTGTGCAACAGTCTGTCTGAAGATATTGTCGCTCGCTTGAAAACGCTTCAACTCGCGCTTGAAAAGGCGTTGATTGCTGATATTGAACGTGTAACCTGCGACAAACCTACTTCACAGGCAACTGCAGACTTACTGGAAGCCTGGCACGCTTGTCTGTTACTGCGTCGTAAAGTCATCAATGGTATGTTGACATTACTTGGTCCTTACTGTATGCGTACTCATTATTTTAGCTTCCGAAGCAAAGACAGCACTGACAATTGGGCCAAAACTCTTAGCTGTGTATTGTTCACCCTCTGCGAAAGCTGTGAATCCTAAAACTATCGTCTTAATTCGCGCAAATATTCTATCTATCTTGGCCGCTGAAGGAGCGTTACAATCGACAGCTGATTGTGATCATGTTGCCAATCTCGTTGCAGGGTACATTGTGTTCACTTCTGGAAGTGGTCAAGGCAATTCCATGTTTATTTCCTGTGATGCTTGATCTAAATGAATCCATTTTAGAGCAAGTATATGATAAAGCCTTCATTCCTGTTATAAAATCATTTTCCACTGCCCAGTATGGAGTAGCTTTGGACTTGGTAGCAGATGCTCTGCAGACGAGTAGTCCCCACAGTCCCCAACTATCGGGATTATTGCATCTGTCGAGGATTCTTCATGAAGGACCAGAAGGTAAGTAATTTGCGCGCGCACAGCATGTGGCTTTTCTAATTTGAATGCCAGGCACCTCGAAGTTGGCGTATGAACACTCGTCTCGCTGTCTTGGGATCTTCGTTAATCAAATCATTTCTGCGGAATGCCCATCTGAAATTGTTTCACGTATATTGAATTTGATTCAAACACAGTGTGTGGAGAAGGTAAGCTTTGTTAATTATCTGAATGTTACTTTCGCTGACTATCTTTTATCAGGCTGCTTCCTTAAGATCTGTCGACGTCTCGGGCATTTTATCCATCCTAGCAAAGTTATTAGGTGGCTCTACTCAGCATGAAGCCCATACGTCGTCGTCGATTTTCCAAAGCATAGTCTACGTGGCGAATTCCATTGTACGGCAGCGTCGTGATCTCCTTTCACCTCTACTGCCCCATCTGGCCGCTATCTTGCGACAGCTACTTTCAGCGATGAGAGCAGCCAGACCGCTACTCGGGACAAAACAATACCGGCTCATAGCAGACACGCTTCCTTCTTGGATCAACCTGTCAGAGCCCTTATCTGAGAATGATGCTCAAGCACTCACACGTCTGCTTACCGCTTTGACGACGAAGTCCATGATTCGAACTCATGGACCCATTCAACAACAGAAAACGGAATCTCTCGCGAGGCCCTTTGCGCGCCATGCTCCATATGTTCTTTTGGCTTACCTTCAGATCATGAACGACCCTTTGAGTCGAATATCTGTTGGGGTTCGGCGGGAATTGGAACCAGGCTTGTTCGCTCTCTGCGCAATAATGGGTGAACATGGCAGAGATACACTTATGGTTCAATCCCTTGACGTTGGTGGAAAGTCTTTGTTCAAAACTCTTTGGAAAGAGTATGATAGACAGAAATATGTTGGTAAAGGCTAATACCCATTTCCCTCTGATTGGTGAGTTCATCCGTCACACCTCGTAATTGCCATTTACCGAAGTTATTATAGTCGCCTTCACGAGGATTTCATGTGCCTGACATGTAGAGTAGACAAGCTGGGCAGGATACCAGAGATCACTGGACCGAAAAATAACTTCAACTTGATCCTCGATTTAATTTGCGTATAATTTAAAAGGTAAATAAATAAACCCCACTTTATGCTCAGCGTTTGCAACAGAAATTCGAACTATTCACAATATGTAGAAGGCGGAGATGGTGACAAAATAATTATGCGATCATAAATTTGATTCCTACGCTTGTGCGGCCAATGGCTCGTTCCAAACAGTCTTCTATCTGCTTCGACGGAGTTTATGTTGCGACAAATATATGCTGTCGAAATGTGGCTTCCAGCTGCCGATCAATAGTTTAGTCGGGGTTTCTGTTAATCGAACATACCACAACGCCAGCTCACTGTAAAAAAAAGTCTCTGGAATCGGAATTTTTTTTAATGTACAAAGGACTCAATTATTTAAGTATAAAGTATAGTCTTCATTGAAAGCTTTGCTGTTCTAAGTGTGTCTATTATTGGCTGGATCTTGACAGAAGGACCTTGCTTTTGGCGGTTGGGCTTAGGTGGCGGGCTCATCGCTCCCGCTTGCGCTCACCCTTTCTTCTTGCGCGCGATCGATGGGATGGGATGGGATGGGTTTGGTTTGGTTCGATTCGATTCGTTCGTAGTTCATTAAGTAAATAAGTTGGCTTCAGCTTTGGGTTTTATCTACTCTCTTCTCTCGCGTTCATCTTCATCTTCGTATACATACTTGCTTGCTTACATCCTTACATTTATACTATACCTTAAGCGTCATCGCGATGGTGATGACGGATAATGATCGTCAATTTCCCATATATGGGTTGGCAGATTTTGGGCATAATTCCCACCTCAGTTTTGCTGCAGATTTGTCTCCGAACCTCAAAGCTCGAAGGCCACTCTCTTCTTCTTCATTATCTGGTACTTGCTTCAATCTCCGGCTACATTGACCCATCAATGTGGCAGTGTGCTCTCAAGGTCGCATTCTTTGGAGCGAGCGCCATTTCTGCAGCTCTGCTCAGAGTCTCACTAGCCAAGATCATTGTCTTGCACTCAAGCAAACTCTTTCTCTTGAAAATACTACCATTCTTGATGTGCAACATATTGTGGCTGGTTCCGAAATATCCACTCCTAGATCTTGCCAATCTATTGCCTCTGTTTCAGCAGATACCTGTTGGGTTTATGCTGTTACAAATACTACATCTGAATCGGCCGTTCGTTTCGAAATGTGGCTTCCAGATGAATGGTTTGGCTGCCGTTGGTAATGGCGGTCTAGAAGGATGTTGGCTCTTCCTCACTTTAATACGCAGAAACGAAAACTAACTGTCCAGATAAGGCACTCATTATAGCAACTTGAACTACGGAAATATGCTTCATTTCGCAACTATTGGAACGGATAATGGGAATGACGGGGCCAGTGGTGCACCCTTCCTAAACCGTCCAGATGTGATTAACTACTATGCATTTTAGGCAATCCATGTCGAGGCTATCTTAGGAAAGCAGATCGTCGAAACTTATTACAATACGAAGCCCCACAAGTCATATTACCTTGGTTGCTGAACCAGAGGAAGACAAGGAATCCAGTTAGCGTTGCGCTTTCCCGGTGACTTCGACGGTATTGTTGCAGGGGTCCCAGCCGTTGATTTCAACTATGCTGTAGGCTGGAACGCAATGCTTAACCGATATGTCGGTGCACCAAATGCCTCAAATAGCTCAAATCTCATTCCTTCCAATCTATGGTCGGTAATCTCAGCCGAGATCCTGTGACAGTGTGATGGTCTGGACGGAGTGAAAGATGGTATCATAACAGAGTCAGATCAATGCCTATTCCGACCGGAATCTTTATTATGCTTCAAAACATAGAATATGACTGTTTGACTACCGTTGTTCGGAACAAAAGGGGACTTGCTCTATTCCAGGTTTGATCCCGGAGCTGAAGTGAATGGAGGCCAGACGGTTCAATCCCTGCCATTTCACGTGTAAGTTACTTTCTTCTGAATCAATCCTTATCGCCAAGGAAGACTCTCGTTAGGATCAACGGCAGGATTGGTTCCGATTTGTGGTTTATAATGACTCCAACCATTCCTTTGAGAATTACAGTTTGGTCGATGTTGAATTTTCAGAAACCCTCAATCCAGGAGGAATATCCACTTGGAATGGCGACTTAGCTATATTCAGAGATCGTGGAGGAAAGATCCTTACATACCATGGGCGCCGAGATCAGGTTAGTTTCTTGAATCCCGGGTTTAAATAAGAGCTTAAATTTGAGGACCGTCCAGGGTGTATCCTTTGGCGTCTCTAACGACTCTATGACCTTATTGCGATCACACTATCTATGCCGAACCTTGACGATTTCTACCGTTTATTCTTGATACCAGGCATGAATCACTGCCCAGAGGGACCTGGGGCAATCACCTTTGGACAAGGCAGCTCCTCATTAGCAATCAATGATACGTTTCATAATGTATTGTTGGCTATTGTTGATTGGGTAGAAGAGGGGAGGTCACCAGACACCATCACTGGGACACATTTGAGGTCTAATGCTACTCGGACTCATTGTAGGTACCCCCAAAAAAGCATCTGAGACGGGGAATCCTTCGTGTGTAAGATATGAAATGTTTACTTAGTACTTATTGAGCTGGAAACGCATAACTTACGATTCTAAATATGTACCTACCTACCTATCAATGTATTATTGGCATATTAATAAACGAATGAACCGTATGTCTATTTAGGGCGATGAATGTTTGCACTGCCTTTGGTAATCAGATCTTAGGGTCGCACTCTCCTCAATGTTCAATATCTCACTGCAAGCATTCGGGGATCCAGCAGCTTGGCAGAATATTCTCAAGGTAGCTTTTTTCGGCGCGAGCGCCCTTTCTGCCCAGAGTTCTAGTAAAGATCGTTGCCTTGCACTCCAAAAATCGCTTGCCCTCGAAAATACCACCATCCTCGAAGTGCAGTATCTCCTCGCTGGCACTAATATATCTACTCCTGGTACTTGTCAATCTACTGCACCTGTTTCAACGGATCTATGCAGACTTTATGCTGTTACAAATACTACAACTCAATCAGTGATTCATTTCGAAATGTGGCTTCCTGATGAATGGTATGGCAGGTTTCTCGGCCTTGGTAATGGCGGTCTGGGAGGCTGTCAGTACTTCTTCTTCAGATGTGAAAAAAAACTGACAGGGTATTCAGGCATTGATTATATAGATTTGGACTACGGAACTTCACTTCATTTCGCAACCATTGGGTCCGATAATGGGCATGACGGGGACAATGGCGTAGCTTTTCTAAATCAGCCAGAGGTAATCAATGATTTCGCATGGCGGGCACTCCACGTCGAAGCGGTCATAGGAAAACAAATCGTCCAAACTTATTACAATACGAAGCCCCAAAAGTCATATTACCTGGGTTGCTCAACCGGAGGAAGACAAGGAATCCAGTCAGCGGCGCGCTTTCCAGATGACTTTGATGGCATTGTTGCAGGCGCTCCAGCTATTGATTTCAACCATCTAGAAGGATGGAGTGCAATGCTTAGCCGATATGTTGGCGCACCGGATGCGTCAAGCAGCCCAAATTTCATTTCTTCTGATCTATGGTCAGTGATCTCGACCGAGATTTTGCGGCAATGCGATGATCTGGACGGGGTTGAAGACGGTATCATAACGGAGCCTGATCAATGTGATTTCCGTCCGGAATCTTTATTATGCTCTTCTAAGACAGCGAAGTTATGTTTGACTGCCGCTCAAGTACAAACTCTGAGACAAGTCTACCAGCCATTGTTCGGGACGAAAGGACAGCTGATTTATCCGAGGTTTGATCCCGGAGCCGAGGCAAATGGCGGATTTGCTGCCATAATGAGTGGTGAATTTTTCGAATATGCCGTTGTGAGTTCTTTCCTTGCTCTGAATATTCTTTCTGATGCATAGTCCACACGTTCAGGATTGGACCCGATTTGCCATATACAATGACTCCAACCGCTCCCTCGATAATTATAGTATTGTCGATATTGAATTCTCGGATGCTCTCAATCCAGGAGGAATCGCTATCTGGGATGGGGATTTTTCTACATTCAAAAGTCGTGGGGGAAAGCTCATTACATACCATGGACGTAGAGATGAGGTTGGTCCTTCGAATCCTGCATTTAATCTCAACTGAAAGGCTTGCCAGCTCATAGCATCTGGAGTATCTAAACGACTCTATGACAATATTGCGACTACATTATCTACGTCAACTCTAGACGATTTTTATCGTCTGTTCTTAATACCAGGTATGGGTCACTGCGTTGGGGGACCCGGAGCTTGGGCGTTTGGACAAGAAGGAACATACTCGCAGGCCAAGAACGACTCTTCTCACAATATGCTATTGGCTGTCGTTGAGTGGGTTGAAGAGGGAAGAACACCGGATAACATCGTTGGGACAAATTTTGAGTCGAATACTACTCGCATTCACTGCCGGTACCCGCAAAGAAGTCTATGGGATGGGAAATCTTTCATATGTAAAAACTGAAGTGTACAGCAAGAATATTTCTATTTGTTGTATTTTTCTATTTTCCTTGGCGACACTTCTCTTAAATCATATATATCTCAACCGCAATCGGAAGACTAGCTGAGGTTGTCCGTTAATACAATATATTGTTAAGAAAAATAGCGAATATAATAGTTCTCAGGCATATATAAGATCAAATAAGGTAAGTGAACAATGTGATTCACTGGCTTCCAGTGCTGTGTCAACCATCAAAATTCCAAATAGGCTGATAGGGCATAATGGAGAGTTATAAGTTCTTCGTTTATGTTATTTAGAGGCATCAGAAGCTGTATTTAATGTGTGATATGGTTATCTGATAGCCAGAGCATATATATGGGCGGTCCCGTGTCAGAAAAATTGAATTTCGCATTAAACTGTTTCTTAATTAATTTCGTATACACCGCAATTAATCAGAGTAAATATTCTGTGCTTATACCTACTCTGAATTTAATTTCTATTACATGTAATCCAATTTTGGTAATTATTTCTGTATAAAACTTCCAATGAATTAATTCATCTACTTCTACAGGATGTGAGTCTGTAGGACAGAACCTAAGTCAAACCTTCGGTGTAGCCGGAGTAACAAACCATTTTGAGTCGAGTCTGGAGGAGTATGCCTCTCGGGTCGGGTACATAGAAGAAGAATAAACTACCCCTCAAGTGTTTCTTTTTTAGAGCTTCCACATCCTATTTTTCCTACCTGCATATTGCTCACCTTGATTCCTGATTTGGATGTGTTAACTGAGGTTCACTCAGGAGGCTGTTCGCCTAGACCAATGGCTTATGGCAACCCTGGATATAAAACTTGAACTCAACCTGTAGGACTAACTTGATGTAGTGTAAGTGAAGGTATCAGTGGAACTTGGTATGCTCTCGGTCTTCGAATTTCGGAGGTGTGAACCGGACCAAGTTCATGCATACTGGTCCCAGTGACTCGTGTGTGGTTACCCCAAGACGGAACTTGAGACTTAACCTGTAGGGTTGCCTTACAATGACAGTGAAGGTGTAGTCAGAAAGTAGATATAAATCAAGTCAGTCTGAGGCATAAGTCAGATGCTAGTAGACATCATTGGGTAACCGGATGAATGGTTCATCCCACATGCACTGAGGGAAGAGGTTGGCAGTTAGAATTCTCAATGAGGATGAGACTGTTATGCTTTAGAGTATAAATCATGTCTGCTATAAAGAGCAAATAAGAGTAAATGCACTGTATGTGCTGTGGGAAAGTTGAGTGCGTGGTTTGTACAGAAAAATAATTGTGGTGTACAAGAAATTAAATGCAACATTCTTATTTGCAAAAATTTTTTCAGTCATTTTTTTTGTCATTTGTAACAGAAAATAATTCAAATAGTATAATGAGGAAAATTAAAAATTTTGACATGGGACTGCCCATACTGTTACGCCCTACCCTGGCGTCACCCTCCGACCGCACTCCGACGGACTCCGACAGTACCCCGACCTCTATTTTCTACTCCGACGCTACCCGACACCCCGACCATGCAATATCAGCATGTTATTCCCCGTCGTTCCTATTGGTTTATTTCCTTATCTTCCTTTGTCATGTCTTTAATCCTTATTGGTCATAACCAGAAAACATGCCAGACTTACATATTCATCTGAGACTCATCCTTATCCGATTTCCCTATTCGTGCCTGTTTGCTCCTCGTTATTACCCCATCTGATCTACCCTGTTTTCCGATCGTCTCCGACCCTTCAGTCTTATCTATTCCATCTCCTTTGAGTTAGTTTCTATTTTTAGTATATAACTACATGTATATTCCTAAGTAGTTCTCTATCCGGAAATCAACATAGTTTACCCTCTGTCATATTCTTGTTCGCTGTCTTTGACTTCGTCTCAGACTTCCTCTCCGACATCCTCCGACCGACCTCTGGTTCGACATCGTCTTACCACATTACAGTCTAGACCTTTGGTCTTGACTACTCCGACATCTCCGACACTTTGTCTTGACCTCTACTGTCCAACCCAATCGGACCCGACCGACTTGAAATCAGGACACGACTTGCAATAGTGGCGCAGCATCAAAGCTGAAGCCAAGTCCTATTCGTACATCTCCGACATATCTTAACCTTAGTTCTGCACAGAGCTTAACACATACATATAATAGGGTAAATAGGTGGTGGATGGAGAAAATTCACTCAGTAGCTCCCAAAGGCATGGAATGTCAGTTTTCTGATGCAAATATAATATATTGTACCTTTAATTAGTTTTATCAATGCATATAATAATGAGAATCTTCCGGAAAGGTGGTTTAACTGGTGTATTTCAGTATAAAAGGCGGTTTCTACAGAAAAAGGTACCTATGATCCTATAGTTAATTTTCCAGTAATCCCCTGACTCAGACGGTTCGAAAAGTAGATTAGCCGAATGGTTCTTTGTCGGCTAAAAGTTGGGATAGCCCAACAATCATCTGGGACGTATAATAAGCGCCTTCGGATCGGAAGTATATACGCGTGGGACATTGTTAGGTTTTGCATTAGAACTCGTACACATGATGCCTACGTCATAGGCTATATGCAGTGTTAGTACCAGGTCATAGTGGTGCAGAGTGGATCTCGGAGTGGAGCGTAAAGATGCTTATAAGTGTGGAGACTTGAAGGATACATTCCCTACATAAACAAAGTATTTGAACGATCTACATATCATATCAGCATGCCTCTTCTTAAATCCAACGTATGTACTTCCCTTCACATAAATTGAACGTGGGAGATTCACTATCTATTTCAGCCTAACCATAACTCTCAATTTCAAGGTGGAAATCAATCGGCTTCAGTGCCACCAGCGTCCAATGCTAGTGCAATGAATGGTTTCCAAGCACAAAATAACGACTTCAACAACAACACGAACGGTCCTCAGGCTGGAATGCAGACAGCTCCATCGTCAGGAATGGATGGACGCTATGATGGAAATTTAGATCCTGCAGCTCGACCATTCGGTGTTCATGACAGCAACGCTCTAAACGCACCGGGAGCTACTACCCAGGTCCATGGAGCGACAATACCCGCAGCCGGAGTAACAAAGGGTGCTTCGGGAGCGAGTGAGAAGGCATTTATAGGAAAGCTAGAGCACGCCGCGGGTACTATCCTATGCTCCAGCAGTCTTAAGGCTAAGGGAATTCAGAAGGAACGGTGCGTATTATAAACTTGTTATAATGGGCGGTAATTTACTCACATTCGACTTTAGAGAGGCGCAAGCCTTGAAGGTCCAAGCTGCTGAACTGAGCGCTGCTGAACGCCTAGAGCAGGAAGCACGTATGCGTCGAGAACGGGCAGTCGCTCATGGCGCTGACCCACTTATTCTTCATCAAGGACCCGGGGGCCAGAAACAACAGCAGCAGCAAGGGCAGCAGAGTAACATGCATAATACCGCAGTCAGCTCTGGAGCTCAAAACGCAGCCGGAGTTGGTTCTGGTCCTGGTCATGTCACTGGCCATGCTGCTCCACACATGAATACTCATAGTGGCGACGCAATGGGATTAAACGAAAACATCGGCGCCTTTGGAGGAAATAGTAACAGGATCAGTGCAAATATGGATCATGGAGCTCAAAACGCAGCCGGAGTTGGTTCTGGTCCTGGTCATGTCACTGGCCATGCTGCTCCACACATGAATACTCATAGTGGCGACGCAATGGGATTAAACGAAAACATCGGCGCCTTTGGAGGAAACAGTAACAGGATCAGTTCAAATATGGATCATGGAGCTCAAAACGCAGCCGGAGTTGGTTCTGGTCCTGGTCATGCCACCGGCCATGTTGCTCCACACATGAACACTCATAGTGGCGACGCAACTGGATTAAATGAAAACAACGGCGCCTTTGGAGGAAACAGTAACATGAACAGTACATATATGGGTCACGTAGGGTCCGAAGACGTATCTCAAGCAGGAAATACCGGTTTCGGTAATGTTCCCCATGCAGCTCATATGCAAGCATCAGCACCACACCCGTACAGTCAAGGAGACGGCAAACTCACTTATCTTACTCAAAACCAACCCCACGGTTTTGCAGGAGAATCAGCGTATCCGCCGATATCTGCGGCACAAGGGTATTAAGCTAGAAGCTTGATGAACGTTTTGCTCATTAAAGCGTAGATGTATTTTTACCTCTTAATTTTTATCTTTCTCCAACGTGTATAATGTATACCAGCGTTTACCATATGTAGCTTAATATGAAATCCTAATTATATAATGACATCAGAATATATTGACACTCACTGGACTAACTGTCATGCAATGCGATAAGGGACTATTTTCGTTCATTACGCAGGCTGTCTATTTTTGATAGGGCTATAACATCCAAGGGTCATATTGGTTGACTTGCCGTAGGGTTCTAAATCCTAAATCCTATTATCTAGATACTAAAATCCATGTAAACGCTCACGAGCCCCGGTCGGGACACGCGCTCGTTTTCTAAACAGCACGATTATGCTCGAGAGGTCTTTCTAAACTCGAGTTTAGGAGGGGGGGTACCCCCCCTCTTTATAACCAAATTTTAGAAAACCCACCGCTCGATCACACCTGTCATCGACGTCCCTTGATGGGAATGAGCCGTCCACAAGAGTCTACAAAGTCTCTATCCTATTTTTTCCTCCATGTACTAGAATATTCCCTAAAAAGGTAGAAAATGAGAAAGTATATTGGTACACCTACCCATATTGGCACTAAACCCAATACTACGGAGGAGAACAAGTGCTGTTTCCGTGTTTATTGCGTCTCTTTCCAATTTGGGTCTCGATGATATCGGGATACCGACCGAGCGCCAGCTCACCACATATGGGAAATACAATGCGTAGACTCGTTTAGAAAATAGATAGTGGTTGGAGCTTACGGTGAGCAGTGATTTTCTAAACAGTCCAACTATTTTTTTCAACTCCGAATTTTAGGATTTAGTATGGGTTCTAAATTCTAAAATCCTACGGCAAGTCAACCATTCATTTGTTTCGGATCATGCTAGAAACTTTAAGGGGAGAACAAACCAACTTCAACTCTGACATCACTAAAAGCCTAAAATGCTTACATTGCTTGTGAGGAGCTTGCAGTGGCTTATATGCAACGGTGAACAGTTCCATAGTGTTCACCGTTGCATATAAGCCACTGCAAGCTCCTCGCAAGCAATGTAAGCATTTTGGGTTTTTAGCGATGTCGGACCAGTAGGGACCAACTCAGATTAGCGAGTTACTCAGGGTTTGCCCCTTATAGCGCTTTTGAAATACATATCCTTTGCAAGAAGAAGACTGATACGACAGCCAAGGGTCCTCCAACCAATAGAGACAACGCGTTGTCAACGATAGGAAGAAATGTCTAGCTTAAGCTGTAGCCGGGCGGTCAGTGTCAGTAGGATGTGCTAGATGTGCTTCGATAAGCTGTATCAGTCAGTTTTAGTCGGTCTTAAGATCTTATTTATTAGATAGTTCCCGATATGGAATTTATTTTTCCTGCAGTAAGCGTTGGTGTTGCTCGCGCTTTGTCCCACCTATCAATTATACACCTATGTAGGTTGCCCGAGAATGCATCGAGATAAAGAAGCTAATAGTATTAGTCTACATTTGGTCTATATGCTGCGGATTACAGAACGGCGGATGAACTGAGGTACGATGTGATTGCCGAATAGCTGGAAACAGGCGATAGCGGGCGGAGTGGCAGGGAGTGGCAGCTTAAGTATTCCACGGTGCATTGGTCCAGATGAGAATTCAAGAGGCTGGGAACGTTCAAGGAAAGTAATCTTTAAACGTGAGTTTTTCAGTCCGCCCACTCAGTCAAAGTTATTTACAGTTGAACATCAGTCAAGGCTTCTTAGATTCCAGTATCTCCGGAGATTGACGATGGCGTTCTCAATATCGTCTGCTGTGACAGTAGCCATGTGGTTTGAAGCCATGGCCTTTGGTGAGTGGAGTTTGTAGGATTTCTAGTCATGTTTTCATTTTCGACATCTTCAGGAGTATATCTAGCATTGGCGAAGGCGTGCTTCTTTGTTTTATATCGTCGACGAAGACAGAGTAAGCTTGTTAACAGAGGTTACTTATGGGCATCAGGCGTCTTTTTCCTGTTGATTACCTGGGTATGCAACATCTTAATTACTAAGAGTCACTGTTGATCGCTTCTTAAGACGATGACCATTGATATTGTGCGACTTATTGTTGCTTTCCAAGGTCCAACCCTTAAGGAGGTCAACGATTATCTCCAAGCTTACTCTCCCATGAATCTGCAAAAGAGCTGTATCTATCTTGGAATCACTCTTCTTTCGGACGCGTTTATGGTATGGAACCATAGCCTATTGGTATATTGGTGATTAATTCTTGCTCTAGGTATACCGCACTTGGATCGTTTGGGGGAAAGCGCTACATGTGGTCATAACGCCCATAATAATCGTACTCCTCTGTGCGAATATAGGTAGAGAATATATGTGTGCACTTTATATTCTGAACTTATAAGTTTAATGCTTAGGTACAGGTATAGCAACCCTGCTAGCTCTAGGCGATCTCGACCCAATCCTTGGCCACAGTAGTGCTCCAAAGCAGCAAAGACTGACGATATCCTTCTTCGCCGCCGCTTTGGCTGTGAATGGAACATGTACATGTGGGTTCCTTGACCAATCTCCTCGTATCAAGCTCATGGGAATTTACCTAGCTCTGATCGCATTGCGTATTTGGCGGCTTCAAAGGGAGATGGTTTCTACCTCAAGTTCTCTCCTTATAATTCAAAGTCGGGATAGACTTAGTAGATCAATTGCGATAGTCCTAGAGTCTGGTTCGTACCACTTAATTCGCTTAGATTTCTCCTCATTATGTTTATTCGTATTTAAAGGAATCATTTATTCTGGGATTTTACTCCTAGTTCTACTTACGTTGTCGGTAAGCGCATATGGAGTCTTCATTGTTTTCTTAGATCTTGTGAGTACACAGTTTAACGGGCTATACAAGATTCATGAATACTTATATATATATACTTGTAAAATAGACATTGCCCATTGTTGTAAGTAGTCTACTTTATTCTAGCTATTCAAGTGCATTGACCTTTATTCAGGGAATCGCTGTATGTCTACGACTGCTCACTGGCACTTAGAAAGTCTGCTAACAAACAATGTCAGTTCTCCCTCATGATCTTGAGGGCCTCTCTAGGGTTTAGATTGGACGGGACGAGAGACAAACCTAACTCGATCTTCACAATTTCAAGAAATTTCCAGCCAGCACACCCACGGACTATCTCTGAGTCTGAAGACAATCATCCCGCCTCCTTCGAGATGTCGCGCACAGATAAAGCAGGAAGTTCTCGATCACATAGGCAAACTCCCGCAAGGAAGGATATGAATTTACACATACTCCAATCCGAGGACGTTGTCCAAAATTCGCCAAACGGAAACTCTTTAGCGGAGAGGCCTTTGGATTGCTAACGGGAAATGAGTGCTTGATATCAAAAGGAATTGATGAAGTGTTACATACTGTATTTCTATTGGCTAATCAACCGCTACATTTACTGCCTGCTGCATAAAGAATTCTGGCTCTATCCCAATCGGGAATCTCCCGAGCCGTGCTTGTCGGCGATGCATGCTAAAACAGGATTATATTCACAACGCAAACATCAATGTCCAAATATGAGTACAGATATAGATGAGATCTTCCGCTAACAAGAGCTCTTCAAATAGGATATAAAGTCCCCAACAATCCTGACGACTTCCTCGGGCTGTTCTTGTTGGACCCAATGACCGGCTCCCTTCACTACACGGACGCCCTCTTCAGCCGGCGCCATCTTCGTGCAAATCTCCTTTTGCATCTTCTGCAGAGCTCCAGGCGTTTGATATATCCCCCAGTCTTTTTCTCCGGCGATGAATAAGGCAGGTACATCAATCTTGCGATTTGCGAAAACTCTCAGTTCCGTTTGCGGCGAGACGACAAACTGATACCAATTGAGACCACCTTGGAATGTTGTCCGAGAGAATTCGTCAACATATACCGATAAATCTGCGTCGGTAAGCCAGGGAACTTCGTGGTCAGGAAGATGAGGTTCTACAGTTTCAGCCATGGCTTTGTCCGCACGCATAATATAATATTCAGGCATTACGGCCAGTTCATCCGCTGACCAAGATGATAAAGGATGCGGATTGTTTTCGTCCCAATCCGCGCTCTTTGTATGGAAGTAAGCTCGTAAGAATTTATGTAACCCTTGAGGGGCGTTCAGCATATCATTATTTGCTTTTTTTGATGGAGGAGCGTAATAATAGGCATAATGCTTCCGAGGCGGATCCAGGGCAGCGAGATCGTCCCACAGCTTCGATAAAGGGTCAAAAGAACCTTGACCTGGAGGGGGAAAAGAAGGTGGACCGGGAAAGGGGGCGCTCATCATCACAACGGAACGAAATATGTCAGGCCTGATTAGGGTACACCAAGCAGCGACAGGTGAGCCAAAATCATGTCCAATGACACATTCGACTCGATTATATTCGAGTCTATTGACCAAGGCGACAATATCAGTTACGAGGCTGAGCATTCGGAAAGAGGAGAGATCCTCTACATCCCAACCAGTGGTTCGACCGTATCCCCGCTGATCTGGTGCCACAACTCGATAGCCAGAGTGTAATTTAGACAGTGGTACCATTATCTTTCGATAGGAATAGCTCCTGCAAAGTGAGAGTCAAGGATAGATCTCGAAGAAAAAAACTTGCAATACAGTTCCGGGAAGCCATGTAATAGCAGCAGCAGAGGCTTTGTCTCTTGTTTCTGCGTCTCTGATTCTCCTCCGGTATCTAATATGTGCATAGAAAGGCCATTGACGTCGTCTATGATACGAGATTTAATGCCTGCCGGCAATGGGAAAGCCATGGTCAGAACAGAAGAAACAATGGACGATGATGTGCCAATGTGGGTGCTTGTAGGCGCCTTCAACCACTCTTACGACTTCATAGTCGACGTCGCACCCTTGTTCTCAAATCCCTTCAGAATAACATCTCCAAAGACACAGGAGTGATATTGACATATCTCATATTATTTGGATCCCTGAAGATTGAGTGAATGATGACTCCGCATAAGTAAGTAGTGCGTATCCGTGCGACGTATGGCGCGTATCCTTCTCGCCCAAAGCTTGCGATTTACTCTTCGGAGAGGAGCTTCCTCAAAGCGACAATACTTTAGTTATTATAAATATTATGAATTCGAAGAAACATCTCCAATTTATGGATCATTGAGGTGCGTCATACAAGTCTGGTACTACTACTACACAGTGCACAACCTAACTTAGTTTCGTCCGCAGCCGGAGGCGATCTTCTGATGCGATACCGGTCGAGATTGACCGTCATTGCAGTGGATTTTGCACATTCGGTGCGCTCATTTCGCCTCTGCATGTGACTAGCTATCCACTGTGACATCATCACTCGGAGAAACGTTATGCATCTACTGAACGATCGCATTTGCCTCTCCAACTTAGATTTCTACTCCACACCTCCGCCGCGTCATGTCGATGTCATGGTCTCCTTACGATCGGCTATAAGAGAGGCAAGGATCGAATGAAACCTATTACCAAACTCACGAACTACGAATCACAACAAACAAACACTTTTCTAAATCAATCAATTCATAATAATGCCTCTTTTCGGAAACAAAGTGAGTTGTCTTACTTTATACGTGTGTTCAACATTTCTGAACTAGATAATTTCTTTAGACTACAGAGAACGCTGACGGCTACGGCAACACTGGACACCATGGACACACTGGCCCTGGTCCCGTCATTGGCGGTGCTGCTGGAGGACTTGCTGGTCACGAAGCTGGAGGCCATGGTGGTATCGGTACCGCGCTCGGTGCAGCAGGTGGCGAGCATCACGCGCACACACATCCCGCTGGCCAGAACACCTTCAACACCGGCGCTGGTACCACCGGTCACACAGGACCTGGTACTGCAACTGGAGCTGGTGCTGGCGGTCTAGCTGGCCATGCTGTCGGACATACGGGAGCTGGTGCTGCTGTTGGTGCTGCTGCTGGTCATCATCACGCGAATACGCACCCCGCCAATGCGGGATATGCTAATGGTGGAGCTGGCGTTGGAACTGGTGCTGGAACTGGTGCCGGCGTCGGTGCCGGCGTCGGTGCTGGTGCTCCGGGATCTGGTACAGGTGGAGGTGGTAGTGCGACTGAGAAGCATATCGTCGGCAAGATACAACATGCTGCAGGCACCATACTCAACTCCAGCACTCTTCGCGCTAAGGGAATCGAAAAGGAGCAGTGAGTACATCTTTTGAATCCCATTTCTTCATTTTACTGATGATCTTTGTTTTCAGGGAGGCTCAGGCACTGAAATTTCAAGCCGCCGAATTGAATCAAGCTGAAGCCCTCGAATCCGAAGCTGCTGCTCGAAGACAGCGTGCTGTCGGTCATGGCGCACATCCCAGTCATCTCGCTGGTGCTGCTCCTGCTAACGCAGTTGGCGGCAACCAGATATCTCATGGCGGCGCCGGAACTAACTTGTTGTAAATAATCACCTTCCTCACAACCTTGTATCCGATTCATATACTTTCATGACGTCTTGTAATCTACTATGTAGTACTGCATATGCCCCATGTATTAATTAGTCGAAGAACTTAATTACAATCGCAATGCCACTGGCAATTTAATTAATCATTATTAGGGGTTATTTGCAATGAAAAAAACTACAGAACGTAGATATTTGGTGCTCCATTCTAGCTTAGTTTAGAGCGGTCATCAGGTTTCATTAGACTTCGGCATCTTCGCCGGCATTGTTCGGCTATGAACTCCTGAACGAAATGCTAGCTAGACAAATTGTACTTACATCGTTTCCTATACTTCAAGAAAGGGATGCAGTTTCGTTCCCTATACTTGACTGGGTATAGCCTGAGGTCGGTTGATGGCGTAGCACCTCTTGGTTGGAGGGCGGTGTGACAGGGTCATGGTGGCCTGCAGAAATGGATTCGTCCATCCACCTGTACTGGACTTCACTCGGTACCCCAGATTGCATGGAAAGGTTGTTGTTAGTTGGATATGTGTAGTTGATAACGGAATATAGGCAAAAGACATGGTGTGCAGACTGCAAGATGGGTAACGATGAAGTGAGTGAGTTTCAAATGGGTTCCCAGTGTTCGCGGTGGAGCAAAGCTGGCTCCACTCTAGATTTTTTCCATTAGCTGTAATTAAGGAAACGTAAGAATCTTCAATGCATTGGAGAACTTCAATAGTTTTGGCCCCATTCATCAGTAGCATCGCTACTAGGCTAACAGCTGTCAAGAATTGGTGATCTCGGAGAAAGCCGAGTTGAAGAACTATATAGCCGCGATGTTTATTTTGTAGTTCCCTACATGTTTACCTAGACCTAACCGCTAC
>KN837092.1:47732-69189 GCA_000827215.1 Sphaerobolus stellatus SS14 | reverse complement strand
TTACCTAGACCTAACCGCTACCTGGTCGAATATTCACGCATTCTATCATCGAACTGATATCACTCTATATCCCTGAAGATCATTATTTTGCGACAGCAGCTAGCAGCTTGCAAGGAAAGCGAAGCGACTTGAAAAATTTGATAGAATACTAAGTTATGCGATTAAGTATCTTGATCCTCTAAAGGAGAAAATTTCCTTCAGAATACTTTTACACACTGTTACTTCTCTAAAACCGAGGTAATCGAGGTTTGAGTTGGCATTGAAAGTATGCATCTGATATATTAATAATTAAGGATCGGCAGGCGGTGTAGATGGTTAACGGCATCCGTAATCACAATCCTTAGTTTTGTCAATTATAACTCAGGTGTGAAAGTCGCGAGATGTATGACATAGGCCAGCCCCAACGCTAAAGTGGTACATGACACGCATCACTAATGGTCAATCAGTGGAGCTTTCCAGACGGTCAATAAATATTAATGTGAGCCTCAATTTGGGCGTGACCCTAAAGAGAATATGAAATAAATTTACCGAATATCATCTCGAATTTCCTTGTGAAAATATGAACAGAAAAATTAGGGGGTTATTCGAAGAAAAGACGACAGGGATCCACCCGGCGGGATTACCAATGTCACAGTCACACTGCTTTGTCACGGCTGAGTGGATCATCTGCTACGTCATGGTCGACCTCGAATATCCTTCATTAACCCTCTTTGCGTCTCTGCATTCCAAACTTCTCCAACTTCATCCACCTCTTAGTGTTGAATACCAGCAAGATGCGTACCATACATAGAGTACATCCCTTTATACCCGCTTTCGCTGCTATTGTATGGTGTGGTATGTTGACGACGTCCTTTCAGATGTCTTATTCTATTTGTTTTACCATTATTTCTCTAGGTGGTTTATTAGCGATGATTATCACCTGGGCAGCACAGGGCAAGCCGCATTATGTGTCAGAAGATGGGAACATACCTTGTAAGCAATAATCGCTCTTCGCCCAGTTTTCATTCTTTGCTCACACTTTTGCGATTTAATCAGACATATCTGATATTGGAGCCGATATTCTCAAGCCTCTTTTTATTGTTGTCTGCTCAGTGACCGCAGTATGCTTCGTGCTTTCACTTATTCTCGAACGATGGCTGCGTCATAGGGGCCGGCTTCTGCCTAACATGAGGAGAAGAGAACGCGTATTCTCAGTCTTGTCTATCATCGGCAGTTTGATTGGAGGAGCAGGGTTAATATTGTTATCGATATTTGATACTAAGAGGCATATGAAGGCTCATCGCGCGTTCTTGGTATGTGTATACTTCCCTGATGTAATGATCATATATTGATTAGTTTCCATAGCTCGTATTTATGGTTGGTGTTGCGTTATCTGCAATATTTACTATTCTTGAGGTGAGATTTTCTTGATGATGGCGTGATAAAATTGGCTCAAGGTGATTGTTCTAGTTCCGCTGGCTCAATAAAGCACACGCGCGACGGTCGCGACGTCTGAGGTTTTCATACATCGCCAAGGGGACAATTGCCGGAATCTTGATTCTTCTTTCCATTGCTTTTGGTGTAACCCTAGAACGACGTGCAAATGATCCAGGAGGTACGCTTTATATAACTACAGCAGTTTTGACCTTCCTGCTGACTGCTTTTACTTTTAGCAATCCTTGAATGGACCATTGGGTTCGGCTTCACTTTCTACTTATTGACATTCGTATTCGACCTCATGGTCATTGACGATGCCTCGTTGGTGGATGATAACCAACGCCTATGGAATCGCCGTCAAATGGTTCAGCGTAACGGGTATTAGACGATGTTGTCCAATTAATTCGCTGTTACGGACCTAAAATGAATCCAATTTGTACTCTTAAAGCTGTTTTAGCATGTGTATCTTATATATCAAGACAGTATGTAATAATGAATTTCTTACTTAGACTCAATCCAGGTAGACCCTTTTCCGGGAGGCATACGAAGTGTACATATTCTCTCTTACCCTGTTGAGGGGGTATATTCGCGGAGTCCGTGTAAGTTATTATAAGGAGTTACCTTTATTCGCACTAAACCATACTTCTCTACCACTTGACCCGAGTGAGCTGACCATAACGAGACGTTGAAAGTGTGTGAGGCATCATCTTTTAACCCATGGATGATATACATTGACCGTGAATCCCATATCCATAGCCATTCTCCTTAGTGGATACTTGAAAGTCATAGTCGAAATCCTATATGATACGCCAATCATAAAATAAGACTAACGCATCAGAAGTTATGTTCTGGTTGAGAGAGGATATGGAGCATTCCCAGAAAATCGGGGAAGAACAAAATCAATTGGCTAACGTATTTCAAGTTGCTCTTATTAAATATACAAATACGTATTCCAGATACATACTTTGAGTCCATCTGGTTATTTCGCCCATTGTATTGTTTATTAGAAACTCTACTTATTCATCCTTACTCAGGCGGACTGCCGATCAAACAAGAACCATTTCACCTGTCTAGATGAGTTTTCTTCGCAAGTTCTTTCTTCCATTTTCGTCCAAAATTAACAGACCATATATCGTCCAGGAGCTGCATGCATTCATCTGTGACATCCTGCCAGCTCTCCGGGACATCTGGCTGATCCTCCACTTTAGGTTCTTCACCTTTCGCTAATATATTATCCTTTTCACGTTCGTTGCCATTGGGAATGGGATGCTTCTTCTCCTTTGTCGCATCTTTGTTGCCAACCATTTTTGCAATCTCTTCGAGTTCTGCATTGTGCTGCATGACCCAGATAATCTCAAACCTATCACCCACCCAATCACCACGGTGAATTCGACCATCATAAGACATCGCCGTTGAAGAACTCGAAGGCCAGCAGATCCGCGAAAAGAGAGCATGACCTAGCGAGAACCGCATTTTTCTTACATTTTCACGAATAGCATATCCTTCGAAGAGCTTGTCGAACCCGTCTGTCGTTAAGATAATCACCGGTACAGACGACGCAAGTATCTGCCCAAGTATCAGAGGACAAAATATTGTCTGGCGGACCTGAGATGTGCCGTGGAGCGCCCGATGGGTTTACACTTCTCCCCGAGTTGATAGGGGTATCCTTTTTCCCGTTCCCCCGGGCTTATTCTATCACTCCGCTAGATTCACTGTTCTCCCCCCTCTGATAGGCTTGCACTTCTCCCCTGCACTGATAGGGATATCCTCTTGCCCGTTCTCCCGGGCTTATTCTATCACTCCGCTGAGTTCACAATTCTCCCCCACTAGTCTGAAACTCAAAACAAATATCCCCACACACTGCGGCTGGCACAATCGTAGCCTCTCGATGCAGCAGGCTACCTGACGGTCTACGCAGTATGTGACTGCGGCACGCTGCGATTGTAAGCATAAGGTGTGCGTCACATTGCTTACGAATGCAGGACGCTAGGCAGCAAACCGGCGTTCCGCACTGGGACCCATGCCGACCATTTCTCCTCCTCCGCCGCAACATCTTCATCCCGCGTTAGTCAGCCCACTCTGAGCGTTTGGTCGTGCCTCCCGCCTCACTCAGTAGCACATTCTCGTCAACAGCCTGCACGGCATTCTACCCATGTTTCCTAATACAAGAACGTCGTTCAAGGCAGTGGGCGGACATTCCGACAATTCCCAATCTATGGTCATCGCCTTGCTGCGTGGCTAGATGTCTGATCTTCTCACCAGCTCATCCAACTCAACGGCAAGCTCGTGCAATCTACGGTGATCTATAGAGCGACCTATGAAGCTACTCAACACACGCGCACCATATATGGAGTTTATAGTGTTGTAGGCCACCTTAGACAGCTTAGACAAAGACGTCTCGGTCTCCTCCCATCGCTTCTCTCCTTCCTTTGCCCTTCATAGCGTGATTAATCGCAGAAGACTCGTAAGTTCCTCTTATAACATACAACTTTATTATGACTGATCACATTCCAGTGATCCAAGGCTTCGCCTAGATGCCGCTCCAGCCCTAAACTGGCTTACCAGACGAACAGTCCCAGCCGCCATCCACGCATCCCAACTTACCATCGAACCGCTGCCCGTATCGGCGTTATCAGTATAATACCTCAATCTGCACGCGACTACATGCGTCTTATGTGGTAGAGATGCACTACAATCATCCTTTCTTTCGCATGCGCATTCGCCATATACCGTTACACCGGCTCAAATCTTATCGACTGCAATATCTGCTAGCTCATGCCGGCCTTCGTTCCTCAAATCTGCCTCTTCGCGCTATCTCTACTACCACTTCCTTCCCTAAATCACCTTTCTCGCCATATATATCGTCTAACGCCTTCTATCGCTACTTCAGGATCGTTCACCTACCTTCTACATCGACACCGCTGCCTATACTCCTTCTACCTTCAACTGCCAAGTTACCTCATATGCACGGCGACGAACCGGAAACCATCTACGTCCTCCGTCAGACCCAAACCACCATCCGCTCCATCCACACCCATTCACCAGTCTTTTGCGCACATCGACGACGTCCCTCGTCATAATCGCCTACGGAGGAGGAACCCGCGCGCATCCCTACTACTACGCCTACGCTTACTTAGCTTATCTAGCTCGTCGCCTCGTTCGCCTGTTGAGATGATATTTGATGACGACGAAGAGCATGAGAGGAGGAACGGTCGAAGGCGGAGAAGTTGAAAGTGTAGGATATTGTGGTAGTTGAGCGATCGGAGGATAAGGATGGAGAGGAGAGGAACGAAGAAAAAAAAGAGTCTCTGGAAGGACGAAGGAGGGCAGGAAGAGAAGGAGGATAAGCCGAAGCATAAAGAGAACAACGATGAGGAAAGGGAGAGCAAGGAGGAGCAGAAAGACGACAAAGACGAGCCTCAGTCGACCCAGCGCGACTCAATTCTCGCTCCTCCAATGCCTTCAACCTCAACCAAGCGTAAACGCGACTTGATCGCCCCTCCAGAAAGCCCTTCGCGACTCATCATGATGCCTTAGACAGCTACTACTGCTTTAGGTGATCATGAGGCACGTTCTGGATCACCTGCACCTCCAGTGCTTCATAGAGCTGCGAGACGCGCGGTTCCTGTTCTGTATGAGAGTCTTGCACCTGGCGAGACTAAGGCTGCTTCTGCTGCTACGGATGCGTTTCTAAACCTGAGCCATCGAAGGAGAAGAAACTGAAGCGAAAGACACGGGTCCTAAAATAGCTGATACCGAGCCATCAAAGGCGAGAGAGACTGAAACTGGAGGAACGAACGATACCAATGATAGACTCTCGAAGGTTGAAGTTGTCGAACCAGAATCTCACGCTGACCCAGCTACCGTTTCCCAAGAGCTCTCTACCGAGACATCGAAGGTTGAATCCCAGCCCGAACCCGTTTCTCAAGAGGTCGCCGAGATAAGGAAAAAGGTCAGACGAAACGCAGGTGTCATCTGCAACGTCTATACCCACAGTAACCCCCATCACTTACCCCACGACGACCAATCCCACGACCTCTTCTCGCTCGTGAACGTCTAAGTCTCGAATAGACTCAATCGGTCTTCGCCAAATCAGCCGAAACGACCTTCAGCGATCATGCGAACCTGGGACAATATGTTGGTAACGCGACGTGGGAAGAGAGGTCGTGGAGGGATGTGAGGCTGAGGGAGGATGTGTTTTATGCGCGGATTGCGTGTGTATGGTGATTCAGATTTTATCTGTTCGCTGTCGGTTTGGTCAGGTGACGTATTTATTAGTAGGTTACGGTGGTAATAAACGAAAGGTTTGGTTATTAGAGAATATATTTCCTCGGTTTGAGTTGCATAGCTATTATTCATGGTTTATTAGGATTTTTTCTTAAAGTTTCTTGAGTATTGCTGGCAGAAAAACTTGGTGGTTTAGCATGCATATGTAGATCCTAACTGTATATATAAAATCACTAAAATATCAATGTATTCATGTATTTCCATTGTATATACAGATTAGAGAGCAACGGGCATAGATTCGGCCGCGGGAGATAAAGTCAATGTCTGCAATCGTGGTATAAAGTTCGGTGAACGTAGTAGGGTGCCTTAGTAAGTATAGAAATGATCCGGGTATCTGTATCATGGCTCAGTGGAATAAACGCCACAAGTCATTAATCAAATCGCGAGACACAATCTCATTCGAGACGGTTTCCCCAGCATTGGATCCGGAAGCTTGAGCAGTGTCAACGGGAGACAGCTCAGTGAAGCTCCAAGTGACTTCTAATCCTCCCGTATCTGAAATCGGAAGGCCCAGTGAATTGAACAGGCCTTCGGACATCCCAAGACCACCGGGCAAGCAATCGGAGCACTATAATAACAATAGAATATTGTCAATATTCTGTCTATCTGGTATATGCATTTACTCACTTCATCGACCACAAGAGCAGTGACTGCTTTATTGTCCACATTAATGGTTATCGGTTGCAAACAGTTCTGCCCTGATTCAAAATCCTAGGTATGACGTCATAATTAATGAAGCTACTACTATCTACCTACGCTCATACATACCGCTGGAGGCAATGCGACAATTAACGCGCTTGAAGCTGCAGTAGGAAGTGTTCCGCAAGCAACTCTATAATAACATATATATTAGTTAAAATAGCGTCGCCCTGAGTTATTGACATACTGAGTCGTGAAAATATGTAAGGTTCCGACCTGTGATTTAATGTCTGAGCGCTCCTGAAGGTCCAGATCGGGTCTCCAGAAGGGTTTGGGGGCACGATGGGGTAATGCGGAAACAAAAGAAATAAAGGAGAGGAAGGAAATAAAGAGTGGGAGGAGGTACATCGTGACCTAGGTATGATTCTTACTGAAGGGATATGTTGAAAGAGCCTGAGTATCATAATAATGCCATATGGTTATATATGTTTTTGGAAGAACAATAACATCATTAGGCCATCAGGTCTGGCTAGTTGGTTGTAATGGTGTGCGGTTACCGGGAGACTGATAGACTGATCGCGGTGGCGAAATGACAGTTCATCCAAAGGCATCAAGCCAGATCAACTCAGACAAGTTCTATGTACCTGGATTGCTTGCGACGCGAAAAGACGTGATATCATGACATGAATGAATGCTGCTTATTTAAAATGTACCAACTGATTCCAAGAAGTTGTAAGTCAATCATGAGCTTCCTCTCTTCTCTGGAGGTATTAATTGTGTTTACTTTAATTGGTCTGTAACAGTGATCGATGATCCAGCTCTGGAAATCGGGCCTTTGGGGTGCAATCGCACTGATATGTATCCCTTGGAGGGCCATTGGCTAGCGCCAGTCAGTAGATTCTGATGAGCTTCATTCTACTTCCTCCAATTCTCCGACCTTGATCGAGGAAACGCCCTTTATAATCGAAGCGAATAACACAACATAGCCCATTGGTCTAGTTCCCAGTTCGAATAATTACTAATACCAAGAGCCAGCTGTCGATTGAAGCCACTAACGACCCGTACCAGGGAAGCCAGAGAAGTCATCATGAAGGCTGATTCTATGACATCGGGATGATCTCTTGGTTCTTGAGGAGCAGCGAGAATAAATCCAACGAATGCTTCCGAGCTGTATGTCAATCCTCGGAATGTTCCAATAATCTTATTCCTCCCTAGGGTGGGATTCGTTTCGAAATTGGTGGTTGGTCGATTTCTTAACCATCTCTCACAAGATTCGAGTGCGCATGATACCTGGTGGAGAATTTGTTGCCTCTTGGATACGTCATTGGGTGTAGTGGGATGATAAGGAAGTGCTTCCATCAGATACCTCATTGACTGCAAGTGATGTTCAACATGAGTTGGAGGAAGGATATTGTGTGACATCGCTCTTTCACCAGCCATACAAATCTGGAAGCTGACTTCCAACGACAGCGAATCTGGGTGATGGGTTGGAAAGTGCATCAAACTGATAAATAACCAAAGTCTTACCTGTAAGGGGCGGATGGAAATATTGTTGTAACTTTTGGGTGTGATCAACGGAATTAACATGTCGAATATATAGCTCCAGGATGTGAGCTTCCAGCCCTGGATGATTTTCCAAATGGGAGTTTAAAAATAGGCCAGAAAGAACCTCCTTAATGTGACTCTCTGGCGGTATTTCAGAACCTTCACTGGCATATACAGATTGCGAATTGAATGTAGTGACGGCCGTCTCCAATTCGGGAACAGCTTCAGCGACGAAGGAAGCCACTCCTTCAGCAGGTAGATCCATAAGACAGCAATAAATGGAATGGATGACGTCTAAGTTCCGTTTGAATTGATAATTGAGCCATGTCAACGCCTTAGACATGTCAAAATATGTCTCCGCGTTGCGACTACGTATCCAATAGGTATCGTATTGCAACCAGTTTGAATATCCAGATATCCCGCTTTTAATGAGATCCTGGTAGTACAGTGGCTGTATAGCTGGGGTTGATTCTTCATCCGTCACTTGAACCCTTGGGGAGCCAAAGATATACCAGGAAATCGGACCAATTACCTTTATTTTTGCCCGAAGCTGGATAAAGAGTCTGTCCAGTTTCTTCAGCATGGTGATATTAAATAGACAAAATTCCAGGAAAAGCCACGATTGAGATGATTTGTATGCGCACTGACTTTGACTCGTTGTAGGCGAAAGCAAGAAATATTGCCAGGAAGGAGCAACGGTGGTGAAGAGTATGAAAAAGAGCACCAAAGCTATGCTTATCACGACTGGAACCGCAACTGCAATGCTAAGGCTCCATAGAAAACCGGCCAAACCGAAGAAAAATAGGACAAGAGCTCCCTGAAGAAGTAGAGGAAGGATCGAAAGAATGAGAGGGATCCGCCACTGATAGAGTCCTTCGTAACGGATCTGACGGACTCCGATCCGCCCTTGGTAGGTCAGCTCTTCATATCTTTGGTACTCGCGGATCCATTGAAGGCTCAATATTCCAATTACGACGGTAGCCAAACTGAAACTAAGACTGAGAAACCAAAAAGCGTTGATTAAAATTGTCACGGGGTTCGGATTGAATTCGGTAATCTTTGCCAATGAGCTTGAAGTGGGGGAAGCAGTGTCTATCCTTCCCACCAATTCCACTAGAAGCAAAGTTGGTATATCCGGTTGAAGCCATTGATAAGACTCGACAAGAAATGCGGTCACGGTGGCTGAAAAGAGGCCAGCCTAGGTAGTGTTCGTTAAAAAGGAATGATGCGAGTAGACGGGTACGTACAAATATGAGCAACTTGTCCACTTCGTCGCGCCAAGTTTCACATAGGTCTTTATCGTACTTCTCTAGTAAATTAGAGATATCCTCCCAATGTTTTCCTTTGCCCGATTGTAGATATTTAAATGGAGTATCCCGGCGCCATGGCTCCTCTGCCATGAAATGTGCCTAGCCACGATACGTTACTATTAGGTTAACGATCCGAAAGGAATGAAATTACTTTAGTATCGCTGATGTCTTCAAACTTCTCGTGTGTAGCGCTTTCGACATCAATCGGAGTCAGACGATCACTTTGGATTTCCTATAATTGGAGTTAAAAGTGCTCTACTGTGTGTTTTGCAGATGAGGAGCGCACTGCAATATCGTCCCTTGTTTGAATCTGTAGCTTCACATTCATATCTTATTGGCAGAAGTTCAAAAAATGAACAAACCTCAGGCTGACGGTTATGCATGATATACTTTGACTGAACAAAATATTTTGCGTCAGATATCAGAGCATTTTATATGAAAGGAGCAACGTACATGATACTCTTCCCTTTCCAGGAGGTTCCTATCAGAGCTTTAGGAGGCTCGTCAGGAGTTTCAAGTGTAGAACTTAACCAACAGCTTAAAAACCTTGTCGTCCAAGAGCTTTGGCTGGTGGACTGGTCCACACTGCAAAGAAGAGATGGAATGATAGAGTACAGGAGCAAGTGTGAGACGTGGGTAATTTTTGAAGAGACCTCTCGGAGACCTGATCAATGATCATGGTTGGTTTATGGTGGCGGCTGTCATTAGCGAGGCTGTGTTGGAGCTCAAGCGCTTTTTCAAATCCGTCTTCCAGTTAGCGCGTATCCACGTCAGTCAACGTCCACGGTGAGTATATCTGGGAAACGCAAATATGTCCAGTTAACTCATTACTATCTCATAGGCATATGTATTGTATCTTGATATTTAGCACTCGTAATCGAAAGGGTTAGCATCGAGCTTCCGACCGTTGGGATATCATCAAAGAGTTGGATGATCAAACCGTTTTGTTCGACTGCGACAATTTGACCGATTCATCGAGTATTCGCCTGCTACCTGTTTGTAAGGTAAGGTTTTAATTTAACCTACTGTATAGCTCTTACCGATCTTATTCCGTATATGGAAGTATGCTCACTGGAGCACTCATTCAACATCCGACTCTGGAGCAAAAAGGGATTACTTAAAAAGAGATATCTTATCCCAAACTAACGTAAGTTGGTTAATTTTTAGGCATATACTTCCTGGAATAGTGACAGATTTATTTCTTACAGCAACAGGGATATCATTGCATAAGGTTCGGTTACTTGTAGTTAATCATTTGCCATTGCTAACTTAAGGACTTCATATCGAACTAAGGATTTAGGCAATTGCACATATTCTGCTAACATTTTATATCTATTCTTACGCTTCAGATGTGCCAATCATTTTATTGATAAGCCACCCCGAATTATTGGTCTCATGGCTAATAATAGAGTAATTTCTCAGTTCCTACATATGGTGCCCGGTGACTGTTCTTCAAAGTTTAATATATGAAGTACGTCTCAGTAAGTACATTACGCTAATAAAGCATAGGTCTTATGCTCTTCATTCATACTTGGATCTTAATCAGCGGCTCGAGCGCAGTGACTGTTTTTCATGTGTACTAAAAGCATCTCCGATAAGGATCCTATTGTCCACCAGACGCATGGTGTTTATGCGGAAAATACTCTAGACAGGTAAAGATTCTTAAGATCCTCTTTAACGTTCCGCGTGCTCTTCATTCCCAGCAAAACGCTTACTTTTTCAGCCCATATCTCGGAGCAACTTTATCATTGGCTCATACCATTCGAAGGTCATTTGAGTATCGATATGTACATGCAAACCTTTTTTTCACAGAAGCATTCCGTTTAGTATTTCATCTGATAACATCGACATTATTCCTCCAGTACGCTTACTTGGTTCTAATGATGTAAATTGTTGTGGAATTCCCAGCCGTATTATGGCTGTATTGAAATACGAATTAGGAGACCCTCGCTACTTGCTAAAATACCTCATGTACGTGTTCTTACAATGCTGAAATTACCTGATATATACGAGGCTCAATCTCCCATTCCAAATGTCATCACAATGGGACTTCGGCGAGAACAGAATCAACCAGATAATTCAAATGATCCGTTGCGTTTCTGGATCTTGCACTGCAGAAGCGAGAATCAAAGGCTTGGCATATTGCTCGAGGAGTTCCTTGAAGGCGATAATCCTCCGATATACATCTGAAGCTATATCCTCTTCAGTACTCGAATCGGAAGTAGAATCGAAAAAGATAAGGTAGGATACTCTGTTTTCTGAGTCACCGATTCATTCAATCTCTCGAGTATATATTCTTAGTCGATTTTGTGACTCAAACTGAAATCAACGGTGCGCATTCTTCGCAGTTTATTCGCTACTATACTTACGTTAGGAGTTCAAAGGTGATATAACAAGCACGGGAAACCTCCCTATGACTTCTTCCGAACTCCCGAGGCACATGGATGAACACCTTGGCCCAGCTTGGCAACCCTACTTACAGCTGTTTGCATTACGTAAGGCGCGCGCTTGCTTTGTTCACACAAGCATGCAAACTCACGAATGCAATATCTCCACAACGGCTTGTCCGTTTCCCTTCAAATTCAGTGGTCTGATTATTTGAAATGTATACTAGTGCACTGTATATTAAACATTTAGAATATCCTGGTAATTACAAATGTGCTCCTCCCAAGCAAAACCGCTTTGGCACAGTCAATTGGCCAAAGATGTTGGATATTGTTATGGATTGGGACTTGTAATAACCTATATTAGTGCATGGTAAATCATCCATACTGCAGCCATTGCTATTAGGCTTGTTATGGGAAGTCTGCAGTAGGGTGTATCTGCAGTACCTGAATTTTCAAGTATCTGGGCAGGATTTTGATGATGTGTCATTTCCATGCACTAATTCCATCCTAAAGAAACCTTGTAATGATCAGACAATGGCTGAAAATGGTAGGTACAGTTGAAGCAGGATTGTGTTCGCAGAGTTTGAAAGACACTTTTTCCCTGGACTGTATTTATGCAAAATGAGTTACTGGTGCACTAATATACATTTCAAATAGTAAGACTATGAAGTTTGAAAGAAAATGGCGAAGTCGTTGTGAAGATATCATGTTCACAAGTTTGTACACTTGTGTGAATAAAACAAGCACGCGCTTATGTAATGCAAATGGCTGTAAGAAGGTAATTATACAGAATTGATGAAGCAAAGCTAAAGGACATCCAAATGTTAATCTGCACAAGTCTTTTTGTGTCTCTGGTCGCCTCTGCTACTGGGCACTCCACGTTCCAACAATTTTGGATCAATGGTGTCAATAAGGGGAATTTCTGTGTCAGATTACCTCCTGGTAACTCGCCGGTGACTAGTGTAACATCTTCGGTGAGTATTTTATAATTTATTCGTACAGTAAACTGATATATTTGTAAGGATTTGGTTTGCAATGCCAACGCAGCAGCCACTAGCGGTGTTTGTGCAGTCAATGGTATTTTTTTTCACTTTAACTTAGTTTACCCTACTAAAATATCTATAGCTGGCGATACTGTTACTGTCGAGATGCATCAACAAGTTTAGTAATCTTCTTTCTTTTTTCGCCCATTACTAGACATTTGATATAATTTATCAATATCAGCTGAACGACTGCTCTTGCGGAACTGAGGCTATTGGTGGTGCTCATTATGGACCAATTATGGTCAGTGCTTTATTGAATCCGAATATATATATCATTACTTATTTAAGTTGTTCTCAGGCTTATATGTAAGGCTATGCAACTTCAAAACCATTTAATCCTCTATTAATGTTCACTGCTCCAGGTCAAAGGTTGCGGATGCAACGACAGCTGTTGGAGCTTCATCAAGCTGGTTCAAAATCGGCGAAATGGGGATGCCATCCATGAACCCTGATTACTAGGGAACTCAGGTTCTGAATGATAACTGTGGTCACTATGATGTGAAGATCCCCCAGGATATCACACCTGGTGACTACCTGTTGCGAGCTGAAGTTATTGCCTTGCACACTGTGAGCTCAGCCGGTGGCGCACAGTATGTTCAAATAATTTGCTCCATTAATATGTGCAATCTAATCAGGACTTTTTAAAGATTCTACATGTCCTGCTTTCAGCTCAAAGTTAGTGGAAATGGCACAGCTACTCCAGCTACTGTCAAGATCCCTGGAGCCTATAATGCGCAGGTACGATATTCCGTTGTATATAAATATATATAATTTAAATTATTATTTAGGACCCTGGTATTCTCATTAATATTCACCAGCAACTAAATACTTATGTCATTCCGGGACCAACTCCTTATGGTCAGGCTGTTCCAACAATTGCCACTACAGCTTGGCCAACTGTCGCCACTTGGAATACCAAGCTTCAACCGTCAACTGTCCCAGTTAATTCCGCACCTGCGCCATCAACAACTGCTGCATCCGGATGCGCTTCTCCCACTTCGGGCAGTAGTGGAGCCACTGCTGCCTAATATGCGCAATGCGGTGGCATTGGTGAGTCACCCATATTCTGAGTTGCCCATTAGCTCAGGTTCTGATCCCTATAGGTTTTACAGGACCTAAGGCTTGCGCCTCTCCTTTCACATACAAAGTATTGAACGACTATGTAAGTAAATTATCTTCGGGTGACATAAATGCAGCATGTTAATTTTTTACATCCTATAGTACAGCCAGTGTGTATAGACCATGAGCGATATTTGAAGTCTATGCTATCTCCTGCAAGAGATGTTTTAATACACCTATGTTTTTGGTATCGTACTACAGCAATTATCTGGCCAATAAAGTCAACATATAGCTGTTTCTTGATCATTTCAATAGTGATTACCAGTACAACCTTTTTTCAAAGAAGAATTCACAAGTGTAACAGATATATTCTGTTATATCAGTATATACATGTATATATATTAATCATAGTATATATATATAGTTAATAACTAATACATATATTAGTTATATGCGCTACATCAGAGATGTAGCTATTATTAGTGTGGACACCATATGTGTCCACAACCGGCTGTATTTAGCATGCCAGCGCATTAGGCACTGGCATATATATCTTTAACTTACACCACATTGTACTACCTACTCTTATATATCGAGTTCAGTTAGTCTAGGTGTGATATAAGATATAAACAACTGTTATAACAAGCAACCTGATTTTACATAAGGAAAGCAAGTGAAGATTACATATCAGCCAACAATATTACTGGTTAGCCCCGCTAGCACATCTATTTAGTGTTCAATGTTCAGCAACCCTAGATGCTCAACTCTCTGAGTTTCATTTGTCCATCTTTCCGTTTCTATGGGCATAATGAATTCCTCGGATAGAGTCATCAAACGGATATGTATTTAGATATGCTCAGTCAATAAACCTAAGCATGTCAAACTTCATGAATACTGTCATATTTTGCATGCCAATTTGTTTAAAGTAGAGTCATAATAGAGGCACCCTTGGCACCACTCATCTTATGATGGGAAATGCACCAGAAATGGAGCTTCCCCAACTGATTTTTGTACATAGCCTAGCTGTTTCCTTTTCAGTTGAGCACCCCAGAATGTTGCCCGTAAGTAGCTCAACCTTTCCTTGTTTTATGCTGTAACTTTTCCCTGGATGATCCAGGAAAAATGATGAGCTAGAATAGCAGATGATCTGATCCATGTCAAACCACATATGAATCTTCTTCATCTTCAACTATAGTTCTGATCACTGCTTGAAGAGCATGTTTAAACTCAGCATATAATATGAAGAAACCATCTTCCCCAACTCAGTTGATCCCTTTGCTGGACACTATTGAGGATCTATAGCCGATGTTCTCAGCCCTGAGCCTCTCTCACTGGAGTCATTATAAAATTTCCTGAGTCTAAAGTCCCAGGAAATCTTATGCCTCTGGCAAATAGTATTAGCATTTCTTGGGGCAAAAATTGACAGGAAATGTTGATTACTTTGAGGATTTCCTGAAGCATGAAAAATTGAATTGTGTTAGCATTTCCTGAAATTGGAAAACTTGGATGCATTCAGAGTTTTCACAAAATTTCCCAAGGTCAGAAATGTTTGTAAAATTAAATGTATTTACCTAGCTTTCTAAATACACAAATGTACAGAAAATAATGGGTTTGGTCAAGATTTCCTGGCTGAGATTATCATGGGGAAACATCAAATCACTGTAGAATTTCCTGAATATATAAACAGCACAGAAATTTTGGATCTGTCCAAAATTTCCTGGGTGACATTACCTTGAGGAAATGCTGAATTACATTTGAATTTACTGAGTACACAAACATTGGAGAAACTCTGGATTTAGCTAAGATTTCCTGACATGCAAACACTGAGGAGATGTTGAATAATATCAAGATTTTCTGAGCAAGATTACTGTCAAAAAAACCATCATTTTCCCAATCTTGCTCAGAAAATCTTGATATTATTCAACATCTCCTCAGTGTTTGCATGTCAGGAAATCTTAGCTAAATCCAGAGTTTCTCCAATGTTTGTGTACTCAGAAAATTCAAATGTAATTCAGCATTTCCTCAGGGTAATGTCAACCAGGAATCTTGAACAAATTCAAAATTTCTGTGCTGTTTATATTTCAGGAAATTCTAAACTGATTTGATATTTCCCCATGATAATATCAGCCAGGGATTCTTGAACAAACCCATTATTTTCTGTACATTTGTGTTTTTAGAAAGCAAGGGAAATGCATTTAATTTTACCAATATTTCTGACCTCAGGAAATCTTGTGAAAACTCTGAATGCATCCAAGTTTTCCAATTTCAGGAAATGTTAACACCATTCAATTTTTCATGCTTTAGGAAATCTTCAAATTAATCAACATTTCATGTTAATTTTTGCCCCAAGAAGTGCTAATACTATTTGCCAGAGGCATAAGATTTCCTGGGACTTTTAGACTCAGGAAATTTTATGATGGATCCAGTGAGATCTCTGCTTCTCATGCAGCCCAATTGCAATTTTTTTGTTCTAGACATACATGAGCCTGTATCATTACCAACAGGGACAACATACATATTTTCCTGTCAATGAGTTCTGGAATCCTTCTTGCAGCCTGAGGCAACAAACATGGTAAGCAGGGTATAAAGCTATTTCTCATAAAGTATCCCCCCTTTCTCCAGGCAACATGTCTGTTTATGCCGTGGTGATTGGTCTTCTTGCTCGACTTGCCACATTGCTGCTTGCCACAGGAGTAGGGCAGAATATTCCTGGTGCCACTAATGTCTCTGTGACACTTTCTACTGGTATCCCATCGATGGCCCAAGAAATCACCTCAACACATGTATCTTTCTCCATAGAGCAAGATCAATGGCTAGGTTTGTCTATTCCCTTACTTGAGACTCATACTTCATTTCTCACCAAAAATATTTGAGTAGATTGGACTGGGATCAACTCACCGAACCAGCTCACATTCAATGTGCTCAATAATCTTAAAAAAATAACTGGAATTCCACCTAAAATTCAAGTAGGGGCTAACTCCGCAGACCGCATGATCTGGTTTCCAAATGTGGAGGTTAATGATTCTCGAAGTATAATTATAAAGCTTTACCTTTGTTACGACTCGGTTACTAGATTATCAAGGTGAAATTTCCTCATTTAATGCTATACACCCCCTATCCTGAGGCTACTAGGATCACAGTCAGTGATAATTATTATCAATTATTGAAGTGGCTTCCATCTGGAACGATGATCTGGGGAATCAACCTCGGTCAGGATAATGCAACGAATGCAGTCAACATGGCCAAGAGTATTCTGAAAGCATTTGGGAGCGATGCTGTGCAATCAGCTGATGTGACTTGACTCTGGGCTTGCTTGAAATTGGTAGGTAATTTATAGACTTTTTTTGAGTTCATTTCGCCTATTCTAACTCGTCCACACAGGGAATGAAGCCGACCTGTATAAGAAATCATGGACTCAAGCGCAATACGTAGCAGAATGAGAGGAATCATCTCGAGTCTTTAGATATACTAACACACCTCATCTAGTCTGCAGTTGGGAAAAAATTACTGGGGCTGTCGTTGCATAATGCGATAGGTCTGAAACAAGGTGCTGCAATTAGTATTCAAGGTTACTCCTTTGCTTCACAGAGTTTTACACCTACAGGTGTTATCAACAATGGACTATTAGCTTCTGCTCCATGCAAGACCATCACATGTTCAAACTTGTATGACCGAGGTATTCCCGCAGAATCAGCCAGCATTGTTATTCAGGCAAGTTTTGCCAGGGTGGTGCATTTGCTTTGTCTTCCTTTATGAGCAAGAGTGCCATTAGAAGCAACTTGACTGTATTCCATGCCAATATTGCAGAGGTACATAGTAAGGGACTGGCATATATACTCGGGTATGTCATATCATATCTTCTCATTGAGGTAAATTATAACCATATCTCTTAGAGAAACCAATAGTATTGCGTGTCGCAGTGTGCCAGGAGTTAGCGGCACAGCAGGTGCCACACTATGGGTCATCGATTACACCCTTCAAGCCGCAATTCAGGGAATAAAGGATACATTCTTTCACCAAGGTATGCTGATCTCGGTCAAAAAATTCCGTTCCCTGACACTTGGATTACATCTAGGAATCAGATATAAATATAATTTTGTATGCATGTCCAATAGCATAAAAAGTTACAATTTACTGACATCTCATTAGTTTCAGCCAGTCTCCCTGAACTGCTCAATTGTAGACACTTCTGCTAGGAGTTCCCCCCAAGCACCACATATCATGCCTACATATTATGCTGCCATTCTTGTTGCACGTGCAATAGGTAACACCGGAAATGCTCAAGTAATCGAGCTATTCATATCCAAAAGTAACGTCTTGGGTTACACCATTTACGAGAGTGGAAAATTAGTCTGCACGCAGTATTCATATGAGACTGTTGATGTGACTGTCAGTGGCACGGAGAGGTCAGAAACAATTAATTTTGCCGATGGATTTAATTTGAGGTCGACGGAGGCTTTATTGCTTAGTTTCGACGATTAGAACTTGGACAATATACTGGGATATTTCTTCAAATACTTTTAGTTGTAGAAATAACATGGGGATGGCCTGGATATAAACGAGAATCACGTACAGGATGGAAATTGTTGGGAGTCACCAAGGAAAGTGATATTTCGCAATATTACATCAAGTACTTCCAAGAATAATCTTGAAATAACGGCATCCAAGAGTAATCCAGAGATAGGTTGCAGGATGGTCCGCAGGACAGATCTGAAGGATATTGGCACTTAAAGCAAGAGGCTGACATACCTCGGAATTGTGCAACGAATGAAGTGAGGGAGCCATGACAAGGAGAAGCAATTGTTCGAAACACATATGGTGAGTGTAAGGGCAACCCTCGAAACCGAGCGGACATCACGCAGAGCTAGCAGAGGGGAAATCCAAAGATATATAAGTAACGAAATATATACACGCAAGGGAATCTCACCTAGCAGAGGGGAAATCCAAAGAGAAAGACTTGGATTGCCTCTGCCAGAGTGAGCCCACTATATACCGTCCGGAAACGGGAACGCAAACTCCGAAAGGAAAATGAACAATGATCTGATGAACTCGGAAACAATAAAGAAAGGGGAACGAACCAATGAGAAGGAAAACAAAGGGAGCGGAAACGAACGGAGAAACAATGGAACGATCCCAAAAGCCGACCGGCACTAAACAACCCATCACTCATGCGCTATGACTATATGCGCATATACCCTCCACTAGATGACCATTGTCTCCAACCCAACCTCCCACTCTCCGGCCACAGGAGTTGACGAATGTGCTGAGGGTGAATCCCGCGCGGAATCGCTACTTGAGGGTGGTTGACGTGAGGGATAGTTCCGGACGGAAAGTTTCCGGGCGGAAATCTGGAGGCGTCCCCTGACAGTGAGAGTGTAGAATAAAATTTATTTATTGTTGGTTATTAAAGAGCAATGGGGATATGAACAACTAGCGTCACGGACCATCTTTGGAACAAATACAGGAAACATGTTTGAACGATCAGTTGATCCAGATAAACACATAAACTTAATCTAATAATTTCCATAGAAAGGTAAAGCGAGTATGTCTAAAAACTAAAAATTCAAAAGGGAGTTGAATTCATGATGTTGATCAAATAACTAACACCTAAGATGATGCTTACTTTGGTGTGACAGACCATTGTTCTGTCGTAAAATATAATATTGAAGAGATAAAGGTCAAGCTCTTGCTCCACGGATTATGACTGTCAGAATCATCATGGCTGGTAAATAGCTGTGACAGTGGGAAGCACAGCCAAGCTATCATACATGACTGCACCAAGTCTAGTAGATCTGGATAATAATAATAATGCCGTAAGTTCCCAATATAATAAGGAGAACACTGTAAACACACCAAGGAAACCATCCAAAAGCTCAACTTCGTCTTCTCAGCTTCCAACGAATCCACCAGGCATGCAACTTCAGAAGCTGTCAAATACTGTTGGTTCATTGTAATACCTGAATCTCCCGAACTCCTCAACCATGGAGCTTTCAGAAGGGCTGTGGCCTTCTGTATTAGCAGAGATGGGAGTCGGTCGATACATGTTCAATTAATGTTGCAGGAGATGACCGTAGCAACCGTCGACCCAACCAGTGCATAGACAGCTTAGGAAGAAAGGCATCGAATCAGAAATGAGACTCTTGCACGTATGTACTGATACAAACGAACGTACCGAGCCTGCTGGGACTTGGGAGAGTCTGAGACAAACGCGGTACACCATCCAGAGCCAATTGTGGCTGTTATGACTAAGCAGCCACATGACCGATATGTACAGTGCGAGGCGCTAAGAACCAACAACTCCGCTATAGTAAAGACACAGATTGTTACTACATTTTATCTTGAAATTCGAACATTATCTGGGGGATTTCATCCCGAAAAGTGAACAGGCTTAAGCGCCCATGCTAAAACCATTAAGCAAGCCAGCAAACACCATTAAGTGAGCCAGCAAACACCAAAACACTGGCGAATTTTTTTTTTTAAATAACGGAGAGGTTGGAGCCTCACAAATACATCTTTGTAAATTATTTAAGAAATATTTAAGCAGGATTATGCAAAATATCAATAGACATCATCACAGTGGGACCACATCTTCAGTGAGAACAGTATTTCTTGACCGCAAATTCCACTTGTTTTGCGTTGAGGCCTCTCCTGCAATACCATTAGAGTTCTGAATGGAAGAAAATTTCAGATTACATACAGTCACTCAAAAAACTGTCCACATGTATGCTTGTTTCAAAAGAATTGTGGTATTGTGGGTGACCAAGAGTAAATAAGATCATAGTACCAGTGTATCAAATATAGCCTAGTATCATGGGTATACGTCCATCCAGACTTCGTGCTTTTTGGTGAAGAAATAAAGGAGATATGAATTTTCTATTCTGACACATCATGTGGACAGTTTTTTGACCAGTGTTTTCCTGGACAATAACTGATAGATTTAGGCTCAGTATCCACTATGATGTCAGCACAGGAGTGATGTGGAGCTAGTGTGGGGCTATTATGATGTCATACAATAGGCCACATGATATATATTGCCCCAATTCAGACTGAGGGTCTCACACTCTATCATGAGGTCCATCTCTGCTGCTCAAAGGGACAATGTCCTTTCTCTCCTTTCTTCTGGCCTTTCTACCAGGGATATTGCAGCACAAACTGGCATTAGCAAATCTCTAAGGTATCCAACATAGTCAAGGAATATGAGCCTGATAAAGAAAATCTGCCAGGAGGTCATCATAGAAAACTGACTACTGCAGATCAGAGGGCTGTACTCTCTTTGGTGAGGGCTGGAAAGGCCTCTGATGCAGTTGCTGCTACCAAACACATCAACACAATAATCCCAGAGTCTGTCACAGTACAAACTGTCAGGAATGTGCTCAAGGAACATAGGTTAAAGGCCTATGTCAAGAAGAAAAGGCCTTTTCTCTCCCCTAAACATAGAAAGGCAAGATTGGCATTTGCTCAGAAGTACCAAAACTGGACTATGGAAGTCTGGAAGAGGTTTGTTTGGTCAGATGAGACTAAAATTAATTGATTTGGGTCAGATGGGTGCAAATATATATGGAAACAGCAAGGAGAACCACTGGGAGATAGAGGGGTTGAGCCAACTGTAAAGTTTGGAGGAGGCTATATCATGGTTTGGGGCTGCATGGGATGGAATGGGGTTGGGATACTTTCAGAGGTTGAGGGGAAGATGGATGCCAAGCAATATGTGAACATTTTTCAGGAAGGACTGGTGGAAAGTATTCAGAAATTAAAGGTCCCTGAGGAGAAG
>KN837092.1:16553-44594 GCA_000827215.1 Sphaerobolus stellatus SS14 | reverse complement strand
CACGGGTCCACTTCCACTTGGCATCCTTCTTGGTGAGGTCGAAAAGGGGACGTGCGTGGTGAGAGAAGTCCTTGATGAACCGTCTGTAGAAGTTGACAAAACCTACAAACGACTGAACTCCTTTCTTTCCGCTCGGCTCCGGCCACTCAGTGATAGCTGCAACCTTGACAGGGTCCATTTCCACTCGGTTTTCAGAGATGATGAGACCCAGGTACTCGATTGATGTCCGTTCGAATTTGCACTTCTCAGGTTTGAGGTAGAGCTTGTGTTCCTTCAAACATTGAAGTACCAGCTTGGTGATACATCTATGCTCGGCGATAGTCTTGGTGAAAATAAGAATATCATCGATATATACGCATACAACTCCCTCCATGATCAGATCATGAAAGATGTCGTTCATCATTGTCTGGAAAGTTGCCGGGCTATTGCAAAGACCAAAGAACATCACTAACGGCTCGAAAAGACCCCTGTTTGTCCGAAAGGCTGCCTTCCATTCGTCTCCCTCCTGGATCCGTACATTATTGTATCCCCACTGGACGTCCAGTTTGGTAAAGTACTTCGCGCCGTGTAACTGATTGACCAGTTCGGAGATCAGTGGGATAGGATAGCGATTCTTGATAGTTATCCCGTTCAATGCTCGATAGTCTTGTACCAGCCGCAAGGTTCCGTCCTTCTTCTTGATGAAGAATACTGGGGAGGCCATTGGGGACTTGGAGGGGCGGATCCGTCTGGAATCCAAGTTCTCTTGTAGGAACACGTCCAACTCAGCCTGTTCCACGGGGGACAGCGGGTAAACCTTGGTGTTCGTGGGTTTCGTGTCCGGGATTAACTCTATAGCGTGGTCCCATATCTTTTCGTGCGGAAGCAAGTCAAAGGACTTCTTGGAGAAGACGTCTTCGAATTCATGCAAATACTCTGGTATATGCGTCTCCGCCTTGATGTTTTTGCTATGGGCTTCAGCCAATCGAGAGGAAATGGTCTGGGTGGCATGGATGAACTCTTCCTCCATCGGGAGATTGATGTAGAAAAGCCGATCGCCTTCTTCGAATCTATCCTCCGGCGCAACAGGGTTCGCCTCATCATCTGTGGTTGATGATGAGTCGTCCTTGACATCGGATTTGTCATCGTTGTCGTCGTCGGCTTCTTCTACAAAAGCGGGGTGCGGACCCGAGCAGCACTTCAGAAGGCGATGTACTTCAACCTTCTTTTTGTGTCTCCGGGCGGAAGCTTCCTTGCGAATTTCTGTTCGGCATGTAAGGCATTTATCAGGGCAGCGGTTCATCTTCACTTCTTTGGTTTGCCAGTTGATTTCGGGGTTGTGCTCCTCGAGCCAGGTGAATCCGAAAATCATATCCTGTTTCCCCAAATTGGTGACAGTGAAAGAAGTCCGCTTGGTGTGATCATTGTAGCGCAAGATCAGGTCCACGATTTCTGTAACAGAGCCTCCCTCATTTCGAGTTCCATCCACGTTAAGTACTGGAATCGCACGGGTGAGTTTGCGGGTGGTGAGTCAGTTACGGCGAACAAAATCGGCATCCATGAATTGACCAGTGGCTCCACAGTCGACCAATGCAGGTGTGGAAAATACTTCACCCATGTCAGTGGTTTGAACAGAGACCTTAAGAGACAGAGACTTTGAGCTGGGGGTCGCGGCCAACACATACTTGGTAGCCGTCTTTCCCATGCGGGATGTTGATAGAAGGGAGTCGGATTCCAGGCGGAAACTGGGGGTTGTACTGCAACTTGTAATAACAGTTTCTCGGACTGGGGATGTTGGGTAATAGTAGAAACTTTATCCAATATAGAGAAACGATTATGTACAGGCAACGAGGGCACAGTGTTCACTTGTTGTGCTTTGCAAAATCCTCCCGCTCAGAAACGACTTCCTCTTCTCCGCTCGGCTCTGCTCCAGGGTTTTCAGACATGTCGAGGTCGGCCATGAGTCCATACAAGAGCTCTTCCTTCTCCTCGACGGTGAGGCTTCAAACATCGAAGTTGGTGTCGCAGAACCTAGCTATATGCCCTGTCTTGCCACAACGCCTGCATACAATGTTGGATATGCTGGCCTTGCCGTGGGTCCAGTCGATATCCATTGGCATGGGGCCGTCCGGAACTTTGGTGGGTTCGGGGCAAGTATTGGTGACAGGGATGGGGAGTCAAGCCTGGTAATTGAACGTCCTGACAGGCGGAGTGGGGGGCAGTGTGCTGAGAACAGTGGTGAGGGCCTTAGGTCCGTGCGGTGCTGGTTTCTCTACCACTCGGATATTCTCCTCGAATACCTTGCTAGTCTCCCTCACATCTGCTACTCTCTGAGCTGCCTCAATCCATGCTTCCAAGTCGTCAAGGGCCAGGGGTGGGTCCATAGTCAATACCATCGTCCGCAAGGACTTGCTGAGACCTTTCTTGAACTTGACTACTAGGTTGGCCTCGTCGACATATTCTGAATGGAAAACCAACTCCCGGAACCAATCGGCATACTCGTCCACTGAATCTGAACCTTGATACCACGAGGATCCCTCCAATTGTGTGATGGGGTGACCTGTCTGTTCCGAGGCGTGAAGCGTTTCTTGAACTCTAACTCGAAGGCACTCCAGTTAGCGAAGTAGGGCTTGCCCGTGTGGGATTGAGTCCTGAGAATCCGGTCGGCAAAACTGGCAGCCTGGCCAGTCTTGAAGAAAGTTAAAGCCCAACTAATATGAGCCTGCTTGTCTTGAAAGGCGCGTCCAGCAATCGAAAAATAAAGACTGCAGGAATTGAGAAAGGATTGACCCTTCTTGCGGTCGCCGTCAAAATCCAAAGGGTTAGAGGGTCAAACTTGGAAACCTCTTCCTGTGGACATCTCTGACGGGGTATCTTCATCCATAACTTGTACAGAGGGGGCGTTTCCGGGCAGAGCCGGTTCAGTAGCTGCCCGTGCTGGATTCAATAGCTCGATAAGTTGTCGTAGTTGATTCTCAATCCGCTCGGTCTTCAAATGTTCTTCCACCAGCGTCAACTCCAAAGTGTTCAACCGTTCAGCTTCAGTGGTCATGGCTGGTAGATTTCCGTACAGAATTCCAAACAGCTGCTGGGAAGGGGACTCCGGGGTGGTTGCTTCACTCGCGTCGGGGCTCTCGTCTGTGAGGGTGAAGGAGGGAATGTTGGTGACGTGTCCGGGTCCAGTTCCTAACTGAAGTCTTTCTACTGTAAGGGCAACCCTCGAAGCTGAGCGGACGTCACGCAGAGCTAGCAGAGGGGAAATCCAAAGATACATAAATGAACGAAATATATACACGTGATGGGAATCTCACCTAGCAGAGGGGAAATCCAAAGAGAAAGACTTGGATTGCCTCTGCCAGAGTGAGCCCACTATATACCATCCGGAAACGGAACATAAACCCTGAAAGGAAAATGAACAATGATCTGATGAACTCGGAAACAATAAAGAAAGGGGAACGAACCAATGAAAAGGAAAACAAGGAAGCGGAAGCGAACGGAGAAACAATGAAACGATCCCAATGGCCGACCGGTGCTAAACAACCCATCACTCATGCGCTATGACTACATGCGCATATACCCTCCATCAGATGACCACTGTCTCCAACCAAACCTCCCACTTTCCGGCCACAGGAGTCGATGAATGTGCTGAGGGTGAATCCCGCGTGGAATCGCTCCCAGAGGGTGCTTGACACGAGGGGTAGTTCCAGACGGAAATATTCCGGGCGGAAATCTAGGAGCATCCCCTGACAGGATGTATCTCCTATGTGATCTGCTAGTTTTCCTCACTCTTTCCTCCATGTCTCTCTTGCCCTCCCTGCCACCCTCTCCTGGTGTTCTCATGATTTCAGTCATCCTTGCTCACCTTGCACCTTGTGATTTATGAATACTTGCACCTGGGTATGGAGACACTTGTGATTTCGCTTGAAGCTCTGCTTGAAACTGTGACTCATCATCTGCTCGTTGGCCTCATTCTCCCTCTCCTCACCTTTCTTGCTCCATCCTCATCTGAATCCAGTGACATCGTGAAACACTGTCGTTTGGGCAGTTTGGGGATCGTTCAGTGACATATATTGACAATGTAGAAGAGTGTATGACAATCAGTGGCTCAGGACCTCATACAACAAGTCAGCAATCGGTGAGTCCAAATTTTCCTTGCTTGAACAGTGTTCCTGTAGATACTTTATGTATATTAGCATCGATTTAATACATGTTTTTATTAATCTATCCTCAAACGAACAAAGAATGAACCTCAGAGTAGCCGGCCTCCTGAAACGAACTCAGCAGCCACCGAAAATCCCCATCTGGACTTGATCCTACTCAACTGCCTGAGGCTTCGTCCCCATCCCCATTCTACTCAATTTGTCCTTGTCTGCATCTGGCTGAGCAGCTTTGTGGGGTATGCAGCTCAATCTGATAATCGATTAGAAGCTAAGAGTGGATGTCAATCAGTGGACCACACGGTGAGTCCGAATCCTCATCACTAGAGTAGTATTTCTGTAGATACTGTATGTATAATATAATCAATTTAATACTTCTTTTATTATATCACAAATCAGCAATCGGTGAGTCCAAATCTTCGTCACTTGGATAATCCCCAGTCTGTACAATAAATAAGACAATCCAAATATTTTACTATTATTATCCGTGAACGAACGAAACAACGATGATCTGCCAGTAGATTTGCAGCCTCTTAACAAAATAGTACATATTCTTAATTCAATTTGAACAAAAATAATTTGCTGCATTAAAAACTGCAATGGGAAAAAGCTTGGCGAGTGTGGTCTACGCGAAGGAAAACAGAAGGGAAGGATATAATCACATAGTGGAAGTAGAAGAAAACACACACGACAATACCGTTAGAAATTCTACACTTCTGGGGCCAAGCCAATACTTGACACTTTGCTCCATATGGATGCCAGCCTAACAATATGTAGAGAGAGGTTGAGTGGCATTAAAAATAATATATGTTAAAACTCACACTAGTACACCCGCTGTGTGTTGCAGAGGATAATCCCTTCTTTCTGGATTAAGCTTCTGAAGATGATACAGCTCCAGCGTACTCAGCCAGGTTGGATTATACATATTTTCAGCCAGCCAATGCATTGGGCGTCAGTTGGACACTGTAACACTTGCCTGTCAAAAACGAGTCCAATGACCGGCAGATACCTGACCTGCACCATCCATATGAAGACTTCGATGTATGGCATCAAGCGTGTGTAACCATACAGTCAGAGCCAGATTGTGCCATGTATGTTTATGAATGAAATACACTAGGATATTATTTTCAGTGCCTGACTCATCTGTGCTCATTCCAGCAGATCCAAGGCGGCGAAGAAGTCGCAGGTGAGGAATCAACTCCGGATGCGATTCACAGGCGTCGATCCTACAATCGAAAAGCTATCAAATGTGGTTATGGGTGAGAAATTGACAAGGATATGCCGCAAAAGAAAAACACTCACCCTGCGCCGGTGGCTTGCCTTTCTGGCTCTGCTAAGTGCTGCTCTGACTTTTAAGTAGCTACTAGCAGCAATGTAAAAAAGAAAAGAAACTCATATTATGGGCACTATTAAGAACTACATAGGAGGACATATTTATAAGAACGATAAAAATCACTGTCAGCTTCACGGCTCAAGTCAAGAATTTTGTAGAACATGACTTGATGCCAAGATCGCAGAAGATGCACTTGCGTAAACTCAATTATACCCTAGAAAGCCTTGGTGCTGGAACACCTGATCCTATTCATTAATGTATGGAAGAGAATACAAGTGTTTATAACTAAGTAAAGATAAGTGATTCTGAGGATAAAGCAATCACTATGCATGTCCCAAATATTGTACATGTCACTCTAACGTTGCTCATGTATTGGATGGTGTCAACTAAAGGGATCCCACATGTGATTTAAAAACAAAGGATACAAAAAAGTACTATGTAGATTGAACATAATATTTGACGAATAATAGGAAGAAAATTTCCTGCCAATGTATGAAAAAGGAATAAGGATAGCAGAATAAATAAAGTGAATCACGTGCGATTGTGGCAGTCTACTTTGAGTGAATGAGGATATCGTCTGGTTGTGGCAGTGCACAGCACGTGATGTCATGATATCGCCACTGACCAGTGGCAATCCAGAATTAGTCACATGTTGCTAACTTAATCACTGTTCATGGCCAACATGTTGAGATCTTGAGGCTTCAGGATTACAAGACGTAAAACTGCTGTCTAAGGAATCTATGCACTATACATGAATAGAGTAATACAGAACAATATCAGTGCTCGCGTCTTTGGGGACTGCACAAATAACCCGCTAAGGTCATCTAGACTCAAGATCGACTCATGTGTGATCCAAAATGGATAGAATATTTGTGAAGATATTAAAATAAAATAGACTCAAAGATGAAATTGCGATACCCACAAATGTCATGGTGAGGCCTGAGTGACATTTACCCAGGTTCATTTAACACATTTTGTACTGGGTCTCTTCACTGCTTCACCTCTTGATTGTGTCATAGTGTATAAGACTCCTGCCTTGCTTGTATTCTTTCTATCACACCCGCCGCTTTTATATACTTCCTCTCGCTCATATCCAAACTTACATCCATACTTTCATCAATCTTTCATCAATGATCTTTCCTCAATTACACTCCACATTGATATTTTTTGTTGTGCCAAATTTGATATTGCTCTTCAATGATGTTCAGGTGAGTAACTCTGTACATTCTGATGATTGTTAATGCCTTTTAACCGACTTCTAGCCTTACTACTAGGCCTATATGTGTTAAAATAGGTAAAGCCTGTGTGGTGAGTCACACTCTGAGAGGACAGGAATGGCAGAGCCTGGAGTTCAAGAGATGAGTAACTGGGGATCTCAGTCTCTGGAACTCTAGTTTATATACAATGGAGAACAATAGAGAGGAAACAATAGAAAGGAAACAATAGAGTGAGAACAATAGGAGAAAACCAATAAGAGAGAATAATAGAAGAAGAACAATAGCAGAGAACAATAGAGAAGAGATAAAAGGGGAGAACAATAAGAATCTAAATATAGAACAATAAGAAGATGTGATATAAGAATATGTTGAAAGTAGCTTCTACATCCCTTACTTCTCTATTATTCATTATGGTCATTATAGTATAGATATCTCAATTATATGTTATATCTCTTTTTTATATGGTCTATCTTCATGTTATATGTGTTTCTATCAGATAGTTTACGGTTTTATGTACCGGCGCTTACCCTGCTTACATAAGCACCATAGATAGCACCCTGGAGACAGTGGATGTGGCTCTTTGACCTTACATCCACCTTGTGTCCTCCAGGTGTTGTCTCACTGTAGGAGCCTTAAGCGCCCCTTACATCACACAACAGAATAGACTTGCCATATATGTCCAAACAATAAGAGTGATGACTAAGCACAGGGTCATCCATATTAGGACATGTCAAGGTCACATTCTAACAATATGCTACTATACATTCAAACATCTCAGGTTTGTCAGTGGGATTGTGGTTGGGCATCCATTGAGCTTATACAGCAACATGAAAGGAGGGCCGTTTTCAAAATTACAAGCTGTTATAGACTTTTCTAGCAGAAAGGTGACTAGATTGGAATCTCTTGGGTTCAAAGGCTCTTCGTAAGGTACATGAATAATCAGTGGTGTAATTCCTTGCTCAACATTTCTTTTTCAGTGGACCTATCCACAAATATGGGAGGAAAGACAAGAAATACAATTGGTCTATTCATGAACTACGTGGGTATGTGAATATTCAGCATTTTAGTTACTTGCTCAACATTTCTTTTACAGTGTACCTATCTACAAATATGGGAGAAAAGACAAGAAACACCATAGGACAGTTCATGGGTTACGTGAATCTCCAAGTGAGCCTGGAACCTGGAAACCAGTGAAGACGATTCATGTTTACCCCAATGGAAAGGGGACCATTATGAAGCCTTATGGGCCGTTGAAAGGAAACAGGGTTGGTTTCAACTAAGTACTTAAAATGATATTGTAGATAGATATTTCTGATACCACCACTCTAAACTTAGATTCATCAATGGCGTATATTGTATTTTATTATACTTGTATTGTGCACATACTATTCATTTTCCGTATTACTTTGTATCGATAGTTAGAATTATATTAGAACTGTATATGTGTTTTATAACTACTTGAAAAAAGGTACATGCCATTGTCCCACCTTGATTTCTGAGCTGGCCACTCTCTTTAGTGTTGTTCTAGATATCTGTAAAGGGAATCATTCTCGGTGGTAAATGAAATTGCGAACAATATGTTGAATAATCGCTGAAAGATATGTAGATATTCAATTTTGACCCCTCCAAATCGACCCAGGATTTTAGAGAGAGGCTTGGAATGAGTGTAAAAACAACTCACATCCTTCATGTGCTGCCACCCTGATTTCTATTTTACTCTTTCCCAATCAAGTGCTGATAGATAAAATTCATACATATATATATATTTAATGGTAACTCTTGCAATGATACTACCAAGATGGAATCCAGAATTTAGTTCCTGCAAGACATAAGTTATACTCATAGAATGCATTTGAGAATTTTTTAGGAATCTGCCAAAAGGGATTACTGAGTAGGGAAGAGGAACTCATTGAGGAGGGGATTGAAGCTGTTCAGCATGGAGGATGGATGGCTTAGTAGAAAACATGGTGGTACCTTATAGCTATAAATACAAATGAGCTCACCTGCAGAAGCAGCAAAAGAATGATTATTCAATTTAAATACAAGCCATTACCTGATCTTTCAATTGCTTGAATTTGCATAGTGAATGCTCTAGCATAATGAGGTCCCACTTCATCTGGGCACATTCATCCTTTGTGAACACATTCTTCATATGACACATTATCTGCTCCAGAGCACTTTGGACAACTGTAATATCTTTCTTGTGATTCTGGTTCCCTTTCCTTTCAGGCAAGATTCCTAAATGAACCAAACCTGACCAACCTCCAGCATTCAACATATAGATGGCATAGGCTACCTCATTGACTTCTGGCTCCATGACTACTCCTGCATAGACGTAGTTGGCAGCTAATAAATAAGCAGTTAAATTTCCAATCCCAGGCAGTTTGTCACCTTGAGTCCTTATCCAGTCAAATGTAGTCCTAAACAATGGCTTCTTATCTCCTAGATACAATGCTAAGAATTCTTGCCAATAATGACCACTTTCAAAGAAAATTGGACCATTAGTGGAGAGACAGTGCTTAGGATTATTTCCATAGGCCTTAGGATTGAAATAAAATCTCTCATCATGTCCATCAATGAATGTTGACCAAGAGTCCAAGGAGGGAAAGTTGACATGACCTTGCCTAGCAGCCTCAATCCTGAACAAGATTGCTCGGATGATGCATGAATTTGCAAACCCTCTGCTGTTCTTACCTGAATGGAGGAGAAAGGTCCTCCAGGCCTTCTACTGGCCACTCGTGCATGTATCTCCAAATTCACGAGCTAGCAGTAAACTATCCTTGTCCTTGGAGACATCAGCATGAAGATGCAAAACAGACTGAGTCATTGGTGTTGGGGATAGTATTCCAATAATCAGTGGTAGAGTACTCTGATCATCATTTCCAAAAGTCTCAATATGTGAGTGAGCTCTTCTGGTGACATTGTAATGGCAGGGAGAGGATTAGAGGATGAGATACAATGAGTATTATTGACTCTTGGCAGTTGTTGTGAGATGGATGACTTATTGGAGGCTGTCCTCAATGACCTGTGTAGAACTACCCAGACCACAGCTACATGTGACACAATGTGGGTGGATAGGATACTCCTCTAAAATCTCAGATGGAGAATAATCTAGTACAGGTGTTAGTCCTTCATTAGCTGGAACCATAAGCTATATATGTACTGCTCCTATCACTCTCACCTTTCTCCTCTAATGACTCTGGTGTTAGAATGTGACTTAGTTAGTCATCACTCTTATTGTTTGGACATATATGGAAAGTCTATTCTTATATCACATCTTCTTATTGTTCTATATTTAGATTCTTATTGTTCTCCCCTTTTATCTCTTCTCTATTGTTCTCTGCTATTGTTCTTCTTCTATTGTTCTCTCTTATTGTTCTTCTCCTATTGTTCTCACTCTATTGTTCCCTTTCTATTGTTTCCTCTCTATTGTTCTCCATTGTATATAAACTGGAGTTCCAGAGACTGAGATCCCCAGTTACTCATCTCTTGAACTCCAGGCTCTGCCATTCCTGTCCTCTCAGAGTGTGACTCACCACACAGGCTTTACCTATTTTAACATCTGGATTTTCAAGATGTCCTGTACAATTAATGTGATGGCGGGTAGCTAAGTTTGAAGCAGTAAGGGTGTCTCCAGTTGATATGCTGCTGGAGATGTTTACGTTTGGCTGATCTACATCCATGAAGGTAATATGATCTCTCTGATTTCTTACATGAGCCACACAGTGGGTGACTGTTTGCTGGTCAATGTCTGGGCTCTCTGACACATTGGATTGCCAGTTGGATTGCTCTCCATCAGCACAAGTAGTGTATGACATCTCAATGTCTATTCCTTCACCTACATTGTTTTCTAGCATTAGTTTATTGGAAAAATTATAAAACAAGTCATTACCATTTTGTGTAGTCTGAGAGTCATTGTTATTCATGGAGACACCTTCCCCAGATTCCACTGAAAATGAATGCTCTAAGCAAATCATTTTATTAGTTTATACCCTTACCATAGATGTATAATAAATACCTCACAGCCCTCTCACACTCTTGTTAAATCTTTGTACCTTTGCCTGGTGGTACATCTTAACAGCCTTGGCTATCACAAGAGACACCCATTCTTTTTTGACCATGTGGAATGCTTTAGCAAAATTGCTGTTTTAGTCTGAGAGAAAATGTAATGGAATTTAGGAATTTTGTACTGACAGAAATGCTGGAGGAAAGTTAGATTTCATAAATGCCAAAATGATAAACAAATTTGTAAATTATACAAGAAATAAATCCTATCCAGAATCCATATCTTTTCATTTTGACTTAGAGAAAACCCAAAATTTGACCCAGCAGTCGAGACTAAATATGGATTTTAGAGAATGCTTTTATGGTAAACAAAAGTCAGATTTTAGCTTGGTCCAAAGTCTTTGCTAAAATCCAATTATAAATTTGTTTATTATTTCAACATGTATAAAATCTAACTTTCTTCTGATATTTCTTTCAGCACAAAACTCCTAAATCTCATTAGATGAAATTCTAAAATGTGGACACCAGTTATTACATCTTTCAGTGTAAATTGTGATCACCCACCTTTCAGATTTTAGCAAAGACTTCTGACCAAGCTAAAATCTGACTTTCATTTACTATATAAGCATTCTCTAAAATCCATATCCATATTTAGTCTTGACTTCTGGATAGCCAAAATTTTGGTTTTCTCATAGGATTTATTTCTTGTATAATTTATAAATTTGTTTATCATTTCAACACTTATATAATCTAACTTTCCTCCAGCATTTCTGTCAGCACAAAATTCCTATATCTCATTAAATTTTCTCTCCAACTAAAACAGCAATTTTACTAAAGCATTTCATACAGTTGAAAAGAATGGGTGTCTCTTGTGTATGCTGTTTTGAACCCTATGATATCAGTTGGCTGATACAACACCTAGAATTTTCCAAGTCATTGGGTGTTTGCTAAGTTTGCTTTGTTTTGGTTTTTTGGGTTCTAAACATGTTCAATTACTGCCAGAGGAATGATAAGGTATTGACTTACTTTGAGAGCCTTTCATTAGATTCCCTTTAACCTATTTATTAGCCAATGTAAAAGCTGAACAAGGTCTCCCAACTTACGCTTCCTACCCAAAGGCCGACCGAGATGAGTAGGGGTTAGATTGCTATTTAACCCTCCCTTTTCCAATGTCTCTAGAAGCTTGACAGCAGTAACATTGTAGATGCTACACATCTTCTTCTCCTTTTCAAGCAATGTCTGGATGGAAGCCTTTCATATCTCAAAGTTGACTTCTAATTGATCTTGTGGCTCAACCAATAGAGAACTTGGAGAATTAGTGTCATTCATATTATCCATTTCCTGATTAGAAGAAGAGATGCCATCCATTGACTTTGGAAATCTGGAAGTAGATGGAGGTTGTCATCCAGGAATTTTAGAGGCTTTATGCCAACCTGGTGCTAACTCCCATGGTTCTGGGACTATTGGTGACTTCTTGGGGCCCATCTGAAAGGCTGACAGAAATATGTCAGAGTCTACCCATATTTGATACATGGGGGGAGTCTGTGAAATGAGAAAAATAACCATCTGGAGGAGACCCTGGGCGAAAAAAGTGAAGAACATGAATGTAGACATGACAAGAGGTCCATCAGCCATAAAGGTGGCTTGCTCAGTCCATGGCTGCTCCCAGTTCAGCTCTAGTAGTGTCATCTCCCTTCCAAGTGAAATTAACTCCTTCTTTGGACTTGCTGCAAATGCGTATGAAGATTTGCCTGAAATCATGCTGAAGGGAGTGTAGCCAATGTTATTATTTCTGACTGCCCAATTAACGACTTCATTGCTGTCTGACCGTGGTGCAGTGCCTTCATGATAATGAAGACCATGGAAAATTGAACCAGTAGCATATTCCAGAAGCCAGTAAAATCCAGCTGCAACACAACCAAAATGACCAGGATAATAATTCTCAGGAAGATGGGAGACAACAAGGGAGATGCTTGGTCCAATTGAATCATCCTTCTTGTCGACATGATGAGGAGATCCAAATTTGCCTTGGTCATTTAACAAGGATCCACCTGTTAGACAGTTAAAATATATTTGTAAATAAGAAGGGAATTACTGACTTGCATCATTCCTCTGTGCACCTACAAAATTAGATTGAAGGGCACTAAAGAAGATATTCTTCTGATTTCCAATTCTGGGAAGATTCAATAACTGATTTCTTCGCTGCAACAAACTCGCATCAACTACTGGAAGGGAAGAAAAAGCTTTAACAGCAATGTCAGAAAACACCTATTGAGCTGTCAGCTTCATGTATCTATAAACAACATGAGATATACCTGGGTAAATTCTTTTCACATTTGCTGATGAGAATCAATGCAAGCAGCTTCAAGTTTACATGGCCTTACTGGGGCAGTAATACCAGCTGCACATTGATGAGATACTGCAATGGTATAACAGCGAATGCCATTTGTCACTGCTTCTGCCATTGGTGAGCATTCAAAGGCTACACCACCCACATATATTGTTTCTCCATTTGCCTGAGTAGCTGGTTCAGCTTTAGTAAGAGTTCTTGCTGCGAGTTCTCCTAGCATTTTCTGAATACATTGATTCCATTTTTCTAAAGCTTCAGAATCTACATCCTTACTAAAATACAACAAGTGTTAATAAATATCTTGTATTATTGTATAGCAATCCAAGCTTACATCGCAAACATCCAACCTAATAAAACATCCTCCATAGGATTCCCCTTTCCATATTTGTTCCGTCTGAATACTATTTGGCCAGGTTTGAGTACTACTTGACTTGCATTTGCCTTGCTTCAGTTTGATGCTTTCACATATAAGGAACACCTAATACGTGCCTAATTCCCTCATTGCCTCCATAGTAGCTGACACTAGTAAGTTCTTTTCCCAAGCCAATCTCTCTTCAGCAGTCTCTCATCTCATATCCTCCATGTTAATATATATTGTATTACATATATCTATGGAGGGAGCCAAAGGATGAGATGGCACAATATAGACCTCTCCATGCCTTGTATCTCGATTGTGGAGGTGTACACAATAGGCTGCCGGTGGATAAGCTTCTCCTCTACTTTCTAGCTCCATGACTGTAGTAAAATGATGAAATAATAGGTAACTCTGTACTGAGGGAGATGAACAAAGAGCAATTGACAATCAGAGAGCCATCAGTTGATAGTGTGAGAAATGCCCAGAAGGCTATGCATGAGAATCTTACTCAGGGAGCTTACAATGACATCATATTGAGGTACGCTGCTTCAGAATCCTGAATCACTGTACCTCCATATAATGTCATTGCTTGGTAAGCAAATGATAAGCAAAAGATTTCACACCTTGGAAATCAAAACCACAACCTGTCATGGACATGCCATAAGCTTACCAGACAGTTTGACCACTAGACCACAGAAGCTTCTTGCAGAGGTGAAGTGGTTAAATAATATGATCCTCTTTGTCAAAATTTCAAGAAGAAATTAGATGTTAAATATTATTACTAAGGGCAATATTTCAGTGAATGTTTCAGTGCCTTTATTATTATGAAGAAGCACAATGACTATGATGTCATTAAATGCACACTCCTAGCCTGGTGTTCACAAATGCGCGTGGCACCTCAAAGAAAGTGTGCTGGAACAGGATCATAAAGTGTGGGGTTTTTTGTGCATGCAGCTCCTCATAAAATCTGCTCTCTTGTTTCTAGTGATGCCTGAATTTCTCCAATCCTCCCAGTGGATACGACATGTATAATGACATAGAATATTAATAGAAAAGATTTGTATGTGTTCTGGAAATGGTCTCGAAAATCCCAGGAGAATTAACTATTTATTCCATTCCGTTACTGGCAGCTTTCTCTGCAACCAATGAGTTGAATCCATAATTATACCTCAGGCCGCATAAATTATTTTGAAGTATTCTGACTTGCTAGAATAATTTATATACATATCTGGTATGCATAAACAATAATTCATAATTATTAGCGGAGGGACGGGACCGTGGTAGTTAAAGGAGATTCCCCTCAAAACGCGGCACTTTGCTCCAAGCCTCTCTCCAAGGTGAAGTGCCAGTGCTCTGAGGCTTGTGCTGCAGATGAGGACAGAGTGAGAGATGAGGCTAACGAGTGACGAGGAGTCACAGTCTTAAGTGGAGCTCTAAGTGATTAGTCACGTGTGTTTCCATATGCAGGCTTAAGTATTCATAAGGTGCAAGGTGACCAAATGACTGTGAATCAGGCCGGGAATTGCAAGAACACCAGAAGAGGGTTGCAGGGAAGGCGACAGAGACATGGAGGTGGAGGAAAGAGTGAGTACGACTAGGAGATTGCATAGGAGATGCGTCCAAGGATTACCTGTCACTTCCCTTCCTCTGCTCATCCTCACCAAGAGCTCATCTGTCCTGCTATGGTACGTTCTTACTAGCCCTCGGAATCCCTTAATAAGGATTGCACTGTTGTTAGGAAGCACCTTATCATCCAACCCGCGCCATTGCTCCCAATGAAAACCATCCACCATTGCTACTTGCCTTCCTCTACTCCTCCTCGTCAAGAGCTCATCCTTTCTTGAAACTATGGTATGTCCTTGTACTATACTTATATTTTCTGTACATATTCAGATGTAGAACTTAGTGCTGTCAATAGTAAAAGAGTCTCCACACCCTGTACAATAAATAAGAAAATCAATATATTTTATTAATACTACTACTATTATCCCAACTGAACTATCAATTGTGTTCGAGGCTCAAAACTGCCCTCTGAACAATCTTTTTAACCTCATCCCCATCCTCCTCCCTCCGTCGTGGACTATATTTCTAGATCCAGATAAAGCCCGTAACAATAATATGGAATGTGGCTCCTGCAAGGATTTGAGGTGCTGGACAATCTTTGCTCACTATATATAACTGATCCCTTTGTTTCATTTGATTAAGCCGTTTTAATGCTCTGCTGGACAATTGACCAATAGCAGCCACTTTATATCTGAATCCACTATCCTCTCAACAATAAGCATCTTCCTAGCAAGATTATAAGCATATTAAAGGTTCAGAAGGTTCATAAGAACATACTATAGTGGCAGGACATGATGAGCTCTTGTTGAGGAGCGGAGGAAGGAAGCAACAGAAGCGACAGGCACGGCGGATGGTTCTCATTCGGAGTGATGCCACAGGCTGGACAACAATGATCTTCCTAGCAAGATTGTAAGCATATTAAAGGATCCAGAGGGTTGATAAGAACATACCATAGTTACAAGACAGGATGCTCTCTTGAGGAGGAGCAGAGGAAGGGAATCAATGTGGCATGGTGTATGGTTCATAGTGATTTTTCTAAAGGTCAACATTAGCAAATAACTTGAAATAGTGCTAGGAAGACTTACTGTGCGTTCATCATAGGAGATCTAGAATGGGCATGGACAACAGACATCTCCATAGGTCGCTCCTTGGATGTGTCTCCTATGCAATCTGCCAGTCATCCTTACTCTTTCCTTCATGTCTCTCTCATCCTCTGTGTGGGTATTGTAATTTGGTAGGAACCTTATAATTTTTTGTTCTATTTTTGTTCTATTTTCTTGATATTTTAAGAGGTCTTCCAGCTCTTCTTCTTCTCGTGAGTTCAACCCCACAAGAAGCTCTATTCCATGCTTGAACATGTGACTGTATAATGTCATGTGACAGCATAGCCTTTCTCATCTTATCTTTGTTCTCACCCTTGATTCATAATCTTTTATAAATATTGTATTTAATTGGTCCAGATCTTTACTCAATTTTGAACCCCATTTTATTATGTTAGTATATAAGAGAGCTTTTATCTTAATTAGCGGACAATCTACTATTTTTGCTCTCTGTCACCGACTGACACCTTCCTATTTGGGAAAAGACTCCGTGGGTTGCCCTGGGTAGTGAGTTGACTCATCCTTGCCTCTCGAATATTAGCAAGTAAGTAATTCCTAAGCCTCTTTGACTATACAAACTCACTCCTACTTTTCTATCAAGTTTTCTCCTTTATTTTCTTTAACTACTTCACCTAGCAATAGTATAGCTAACTTGTACTTAAATACTATCTTCAGTTATTCTTTATTAATTAATTCTGTTAGAATGTGACCCTGACATGTCCTAATATGGATGACCCTGTGCTTAGTCATCACTCTTATTGTTTGGACATATATGGAAAGTCTATTCTTATATCACATCTTCTTATTGTTCTCCCCTTTTATCTCTTCTCTATTGTTCTCTGCTATTGTTCTTCTTCTATTGTTCTCTCTTATTGTCCTTCTCCTATTGTTCTCACTCTATTGTTCCCTTTCTATTGTTTCCTCTCTATTGTTCTCCATTGTATATAAACTGGAGCTCCAGAGACTGAGATCCCCAGTTACTCATCTCTTGGACTTCAGGCTCTGCCATTCCTGTCCTCTCAGAGTGTGACTCACCACACAGGCTTTACCTATTTTAACAAATTCATAGCTGGAAGTTCTTAGATTACTCACTAGGGTTATCTAGTAATTGTAAGAAGAGTTCTAACCGACGCTGAATTGCTTTTAAGTCTCAGAATGTCATTTGGGCAGTTTGGGGATCATTAGGCGACATATATTGACAATGTAAAAGAGTGTATAACAATCAGTAGCTCAGGACCTCATACAACGAGTCAGCAATCAGTAAGTCCGAATCCTTCTCACTTGAACAGTGTTCCTGTAGATACTTTATGTATAATAGCACCGATTTAATATATGTTTTTACTACTCTATCCTTGAACGAACGAAGAATGAACCTCAGAGTTGCTGGCCTCCTGAAATGAACTCAGCAGCTGCTGAAAAACCCCATCTGCATCCAGCAATATTGATTGTTTGGTCAGTTTATGGATCATTCACAGGCAGATTTAACAATGAAAAAGACTGCATGGCAAAGGCTCAGCACCACAGACGACGAATCAACAATCGGTGAGTCCAAATTTTCATCACTTGGATAGTCCCCACAGTCTGTACAATAAACAAGGCAATGAATATATTTTATTACTATTATCCTGAGTGTATCTGACCACCTGCTTCATCCTGGTCCTGATCCTTCTTGACTAAGACTTTATCTCCATCCCATCCCCAACCTGTTCAATCTGTGTTGGGTCAGGTTCTAATATTGAGGCCAGGCTATCATAAAGAAACTTTTATGTATATTACTCTAGAGGAGAAAGTTACAGAATATTAAAATCAAAAAAAGGAAGATTGAAACAAAGGGTATAGAAGGCATTGACTAATACAAAAAAAAAAAGACCAAAAAAAAGTTCATGTTAATCTAACGGAATTCCCAGCGAGTCGGGAAGGCTCTGCGTCTCGCCATCGCCTTAACAAATCTAAATCTGATATCAGATCAAAGTTTTAATGAGGACGAGGAGCAATTTATTGAGGCACAACAACACCATCAAGAAAACAAGCCAATCCATGAGTCAGCTCACTGGATAGACTGACGAGTCCTGGCTTTACACATCCCCTTTTGAACAACAATGATGGTGCCCCTCCACTCCACATCACCAATGACATAATGTAAACAAGGGTTCACTGGCAGACGAGAGTGACGAGTCACTAAGAAAATGCATTCCCGAGTGGCCCCATCGAAATTGAAAGTTATGGTGATGTTGTGAACTTGGACTTGGGCGCAAGTTATGGCCTCAGGAACAGGCATCCCACCAGGGTGGCTTTGGAATATATGCTCTAGAACGGGTAATGGCCGAGGAATACCAGTTTTGTAAAGGTGACCACACACAAAGTGCGATTTCTACCAAGGTGCGGTGAATTTGCATACTCAAACCAGTCAACAAAGAGCGACTCACCACACCCCTAAGGTTATCCTGATATACAGGGTCGGCGAGAGGATGGCATGGCAAAGGCAAAAGAGGATCGAGAACGGAAAAGGTTGTGGAGGATAGAAACGGGGAGGGCGAAGAACGGAAAAGCTGTGGAGGCTGAGTGAGTATGGGTCATTGTATCTAGAAAGTTTGACTTATATGCGTTGACCATGAAAGGAAAGAAAGAGGTATGAAGACAGGAGAACAAATTAGGAAGTGTGGTGTTTCCATCCTACATAACACAAGTTGGACACCATGAGGCAATCATAAGTAATAGCTTTCACGTCATGATTTGGGGAATAAACTAATTTTTTCTAATTTTTCCGCTGGCAGCGGAATGAATGCTACTTTCGGACTTAATTGGGGGATGCATGAATGTCACTAAATTATATCTCTAGTAAGAAAATGCTGGATATGGACTTTTGTTTTCCAGAATTACCCTAATAATCTCCTTGTTCAACAATGTGATGCCAAGGAAGCCAGACTGTGGAAGACCCAGAAAGATGAATCAGAGAATGAGGCAAGTAGGGATGAGTACGTAGGCAAAGCTACTCGATTGGTATAGATTGGTATAGAAGTTGTCCCTGAAATCTATAGACAAGGGACTAAAAGTAACAAAGCAATCAAGGCCCAGCAAGGAGAGACAAATCACATAATCATGACTTCTAGCAGAAACACGGTGCTGGGACCCATACCAATATGATCTTCCGCCTCTTTCCCTAGCTGGACAGAAAATCATGGCTCAATTAGACTAGTATGGGCTAGCAAGGGACAAGAAGGGGTGATCACATGGAGACATGAGGCATTTACTATGGGTGTTGATGGAACATGTGGACATTGTTGTTCCATCTGTACCTCTATTTGGTTCATCCGCTTTCATCGTCGGTATCGTCAAGCAACATTCTCCTTGGTTTACTAGATCTATCTATCCGCACATATGAAGCTCCAGATTAAGGACGTGTCGAATATTTCTTGTTATGACTGGAAGCAGCTGAGCCTCGGCCAAGCTCTCTGCCATCACCAGCCTGTGAATGCCCTTGTCTTCCATCCCTCTGGTTCTTTACTGGCTTTAGCAGGTATGCAAGGCATCTCTAGACAAATTATAATCTGATTACTGTAGGTGATGATTCTCAACTATTAATCTGGGACACGATAAACAGGAACCTTCAGCAATGTATCAGTGTATCAGAACTCCATGGCCCCATGTTAGCTCTGGCATGGATCCCCTGTTGTTTCATACCTACAGATTCCTTTATTTTAGTTGGCTGCATAGATGGAACACTGCTTCAGATACTCTATCGGTGTATCATGGTGCAGCTCAGTCTCAAATCTGTTACGGACCAATCTAACTATCACTCTAGCATGCTTCAAACATAATATCTTCATCAGTGATTGATCATTTCAAGAATTTCTTCTTCTATGCCCCCGTATCATCTGATATTGACACATTTTCGATATGCCATGAAAGTGGCCATAACTGGGTGGCCATCACATCAGGTTTGACAATTTGGGTTGGTGAATTCGATGCTCAAGGTAAGATTTTAATAATAGTGCTGACTTTAGAGGCTTATTTCATCATCTAGATCATTTAAATAAGATTTGGGAGCAACATATCTCTGAAGGATTGACTGCATCAGGCGTTCATTTTATCGGTGGCGGTAATACCGTTTTGCTTGCTATTATTGAGAGTCATATGATGTGATTTTCTTTTGCTGTTCAAAGAGTAATCTGATATCCTAGTAGAATCAAATACCAAGCCGTAGACGGTGCGGAATATGGTAGGGGGGCTCTTAGAAGCAGAATGTAAGTACAATTGTTACCTAATTGCGGGATAATGTATGAATACCTCACTTTAGCAGTTCCAGTGATGTGTCTCCTGATGGGTGGCATCTGGTACTTGGTATCTCTCTACTGGAGTAGAAATTTATGATGCCACAACTCTCCAATGCCTCCGCGAAGTTGACTTAGGTGCCAAGATCCATGTTCCGATACAGGTTCGCTTCCTCGGGGAGAGTGGTATCATTGGCAGTGGTTCTGATTGTGGGTTGGTTTGGATGTGTGATATGAATTCAGAAATGAAAAAGAAGTTGAAACATACTCGTTTCCGTATCCTGTTTTTGAGTGAACCTGAGTTGGTTCAAACTGTCCAGGTAGGCTGTTGTATCCTGAGCTGTTGTTGTCTCGTTCATCCTTTTATTTGATTTGGTACTAGTATCATGGAGGCCAGGGATCGAGATGTATGGCTACCGCATCCTCCAGAAATGGACAATGTGTGACCATCAAGATATGGAACATCGAGATGGTAAGTTTGTCTCTTTAATTATATATATATATAACTATTTATAACCTCTAGGATCCCCAGCAAATTTTAGATTGGAAGCATCTTTTCATCATTGATACTCAAGTTATTCAGAGGTTTCTTGTACTTGTTAGCGTTTTCATTCTGATTTTGGTGATTGCTATATTATCATTTTTGTGCGTTGTACAATTGAAGGCTGGATATCACTATGTATATTCTCCTGGACCATTCGTCATTGAGGGTGACTTGTAATATGCTCAGATGTACTGTCTTATAATCATCCATCAATATCCCTAAGTCTTCTATGACTTTATTGGTGAATTTAAAGACTGAACAAATTCATATTTTTCACGAATAAACATATTTTAAATGAAGGATAGTTCATCTAATCAAAGGGCACCTCACCATCTTAGATAAGACGGGAGTATATCTGACTTCGCCATCCTTCCTTTGTCCATAGATCATTTCTCAAATAAAAGGGCCCTGCTGCCTTGTCATCAGACATCCTTGGACTCCCTCTTCTTCATGCCATACCCTTCAGAATCCACTTACATTTTCTCCACTGCTGATGTCTCGGATTTTGCCCAGAACCTCACTCCCATGGGCAGTGCAGCTCCAGCTAGTAGTAGCAGTGAGAAGCCCAAGCCAAGGATCCTTGCTGTGGATTCTGAAGATCACATGGAAGGTATTTGCTTGTCCATTTTCTGTGAAAGATGAAAACTAAAGGTTTTATCAGACACCATTGATAGATTGTGCAAAGGTGCTCACTCCATGGTTAGCAGTTCAACTTGAATGAAAGGGGTACACGACTGAGTTTGAACGTCATTTTAGGTTGAAAAGGCTCGTTATGACTGTCACATGGCCAATCGCCGATCTGCTAAGGTATGTTTGCTTGTTTAATCATCTTTGGATCGTGCTTATTAGAAGAAGTATCGGAAGGAAGTGAAGATTCTCCAGGCTGAAGTTGAGCTTCTATGTGAAACATCAAAATTGATATCCAACGAGGCACTAGGTGTAAGTCAGATTGATTGGGTTCTTTGAAAATATTAATAAGAGGATTGTATAGGAATTGCTTCCGGCGCTGGAGTGTGGTATATGTAAGAATACATTGGAGCAACCATATGCGTGAGTGCAAATGTCGTTATATTTTTATCAAATAATCTGCTAATATTTCTTCTTCAGACTCCCCTGCGGCCACGTTTATTGCGGCTCCTGCATCCATAAATGGATGACTCCCTCACATGAAGAAGTTCCTGGGGGTGGTCGAGAACAATCGTGGAAGTCTTGTCTTCAATGTTGCAGCCTTATTAGGCCAGCACCAGTACCTGCTTTCATGTTGAAGGATATTCTCTTACATTTAGCTCACAAGGGTATTATTTTACCTCAAAGAGAGTCTAGGTATAATTTTACGGATCTGGTAGCCCATAATTTGTAGAACATGTAGAATGTATCAGAAATGAAGAGAGAGGGGTGGACACAAATGGAGACAAAAAAGGGAGACACTGAGGGAGTCACAAATGGGAGAGTCACAAAAAGGAGGGAAAATTACTCTATAGATCAGACAGAAGAGCTGTCCTTATATACATGAGGGGGCTATGCCTACACAGCCCTATGAGCCATGCACAGCCTGAGGCAGTGCACACAGCCTTGCATAGCTACACAGCCTAGTGAGTCATGATATCATAGCCACATACCTGTGCATCAGCACAGCCCTGAACCTATGCACTCAGCAGAGTCTGAATCTCATATCCAACAGAATGAGCCCTCATGTGTATAATAAATTCCCTCAGTGTGTGAATTGTTATTTTCGTGCTTCCTGATCCACATGGTGTATATTAGAACTTGTGCAAACCGCCTTGAGACCCAGTGTGTGTCATTATAATTAGGCTGTCATCCGGAGTTTTCAAAAAGATTGAAAGGATAAGCATAATTTGGATTGCACTTCAGCCAACACCGCCATAAGATTAATTGCATATAACAGGAGGATGGCAATTGGATGATTCTTTGTGCTCTAAGTAGTAGTTGGGGGGCCTTCCATCCTTGTTTGTAGTGTCCTGGTGTGTCAGCCTCAAAAGACTTGTGGACCTGAATTTTTATCTGTATTTCTATCACCTAGCCTTAAGATATATCCAGAATTCTACATATGTCTACAAAGTATGTGTCAGAGGATTCATTTGTTGACTCAAAGTCACAAACCGTGCCACCTTCATGTCACACGTCTTTCATCCCTACCATTATCTTCCTTCTCGATGCAGCTGAAGAAATGTACCATGTGCCTAAGCACCTCCAATCTCAAACTATGTGGTGGTTGTCGTGGGGCATATTATTGTGTATGTGACCACCAATGGTTCATATATGCTACTTAATGGTTTTCAACAGAGCATTGAATGCCAGGCTGCCAATTGGAAAGCACATCATCATTTCTGCCAGTTCACCTCAGCAAAAAGAGTCCAACTTCACAAAGAGGAAAAGAAGGCTTCCAAAACTTTCGGCTAGGCTTGTCGTCTGTCATCTGTCATCGAAGATTTGGTGTTGAATATGATTCCTATTCCTACTTGGGTTATTGGATTGGCAATGCTTTTTTATATTCCTAGGCATCGTGAAGAGACTGTCAGGCTCAACTTTTGTTTTTTCAATATCGAGGAGCTGCAACAAGATGTCTGGGATCATTGTTCAGCAGCCATTCCCACTGGTCAACATTACAATGTCCTTCGCACATGCGTTAACGGACAGGAGGTTATTCGGCCATTCAGCTTCGATAGACCACAGCGGTTAGCACCCTCATCGGATGATGAATTCTTGGCCCAAATAGTGACTGCATTGCGTCGTTTATCGGATTTAAAGAGGTAATGATTTGGAAAGCATAGACTCAAAGGAATTACTTTTTGCTCAATTTTTATTTTATTTTTAACAGCTATTGTTCAGTTGCAGCACAAATGATTAGATCTCGTTTTTAATTATGCACATCCGTATGCCATATATATGTACAGAGAGTGTTTCTGGTGCAATAAATCACTCTCTGCCATAGGAATCAAAGCAAATAAACATACTCTGGTGCAGCCCCAATTCTACAGCGTCGAGGAGGTTGAGAATGAACTGAACGGAAATTAGCTTTGCTGGATGAAGAATACACATTCTTTAGGAAATGAGCGTCATAGGATAGAAATTGATATAATTTTGAGTAGATGTTTTAGCCTCGGACCGAAAGCCAACCTAGCATAGCCAATCAGGGTATTCATCCTCTGACAGCCATATTCAGACGGAACATCCTGTTGTGCGATGTAATGGGCGCTTAAGGCTCCTACAGTGAGACAACACCTGGAGGACCCAAGGTGGATGTAAGGTCTTGTATATTGAAGAGTTTGAGTCTGAAATACAACATACCTGGAGGACACAAGGTGGATGTAAGGTCAAAGAGCTACATCCACTGTCTCTAGGGTGCTATCTATGGTGCTTATGTAAGCAGGGTAAGCGCTGGTACATGAAAGCATAAACTATCTGATAGAAACACATAACATGAAGATAGACCATATAAAAAAGAGATATAACATATAATTGAGATATCTATACTATAATGACCATAATGAATAATAGAGAAGTAAGGGATGTAGAGGCTACTTTCAACACATCCACCTCAATACATATGGTTCTTAGTCTCTCATCCTCCCCCACCATGCCACCATGTCACACACCACACACTTAATCGGAGCATGCGTGCCATTTGCTAGTGTAAAAAGAATAGACATTCTAGTAGGTATTGTCTCAGAAAGAAAAGAAAACACAATAGTAGCATCTGATGGTGAAAATGACGAAGCGCACGGATCGCATGGAACTAGCTATGCTAGATGCACCCCCACATTCATTCAAGCTGAGTAAAGATGAAAAGCACCACTAAAAGGATGCTGCCAAGAAAGATTCGGGACTTGGTATTCAAAATGCGATCAGGTCTCTGTGATTGATTCTGGGGTGATTGTCCTGAAGAACAAATAAGTGTCGACTCAGGGTTTACACCTTGTACTACAGTGGCGCTCAATGAAAATGCAGGGGCACTTTTTGGCACATAGCTTGTTATTGCCTGATTGGATGATGTAACAATGTATGGAGGAGTTGTAGTGCACATAGAATGATGATTTTTGAGCATGAAACATTTGGAAAAAAGTGTCAGTGGGAGGAAGAGTAAAAATATTTCTGCTCTCTACTAGCCCTCAACTCCCCCCATGATTTTTTTTCAGGCTTAGTGACTGAACCCATCTTGAAGCTAATTTTTTGCTCTAAAAGACTGGCATAGAAACTGTTCCCTGATTCTCGCTCCAAAAAGGGCTAAAACACTGGCAAAAGGCCCCAAAACCATTATTTTGAGCCAAAATGGGCAGTTTTATTCGAAAACCCACCTTTTGGCAGCATTCTAGAGCCATTAGGAGAGAAAATCAGCCTGAGGTTTCTAATCCAGTCTTTTAGAGCAAAAAATTAGCTTCAAGATGGGTTTAGTCCCTAAGCCTGAAAAAAATCATGGGGAGAGTTGAGGGCTAGTAGAGAGCAGAAATTGTGGTGCCCCTACTCCCACTGACACTTTTTCCCAAATGTTTCATGCTCAAAAATCGTCATTCTATGTGCGCTACAACTCTTCCATACATTGTTACATCATCCAATCAGGCGATAACAAGCTACATGCCAAAAAGTGCCCCTGCATTTTCATTGAGCGCCACTGTACATACCTTCTGGAAAAAAATTCTTATGTGGACATATATGGAAGTGTGGATGTGAATTCTTGGCATTAAATGTCACTGTAGATATTATCATCACTATGATCTGACTTTTAAGTATGCCAACAATACCTGGCCCTACTAAATTTACAATGAGTAATAAATCAAGAAAGATAACTAACTCACACCTTTTTTCCAAATTACTAATTACTAGACCTCCTTTGGTAGGTTTGGTTTGATTGCGGCCATGGACAGCAGTCGGTAGGTATCATGTGCCCATTTTTTGGTTCCAGTAGCTCTGTGATATGATTAATTATCCCAGCAAAGTACTTAAGCTTAATTCAAATGGACTTACAATGACTGAGCTAATGGAATTGGTGACTTGAAGTAGAAGCTATAATCAGAATTCTAGGATCATCCAATGCACTGGTGAAATTACTACCTCCATGGTATAAAACGTCGATATTGCATCCGGACCAGAGATCCATAAACCCTATTCTACCATCTTGTCTGCCATAACATATAGCATGACTCAGATAATCTGACCCAGCAAAGACAGCTAAAATCAGGGGGAAATGATTATCTCTATCCAAGCTGCATATTCCCAGTATATGCCTTTCTTGGATGTCATACAGTAATATTTCTGTTGAGTATGGTAATATTACAGCCATATTGAATCAACAGTAGCACTCACCTATAGACCCTATAGCTCAGTTGGTAGAGCATCCTAGATATTATGGGAAGGTCCTAGGTTCAAATCCTAGTGTGGTCATTTTTCTGGTACAACAATTTCCTCCTTTCCCAAAGACAATCACAGAAAATTCATTGAGAGTCCCAATGAAGAGGGAAGAATCTGGATTCTTAACACAGGCTACAATGTGTCAGCAGCTAGCATCCCATATTGATGTAAGATCACTTACAAGAATAAACCTACAGGAATCTCCCAAAGCTTTTGACTTGTTTTGATATTCCAATACCTATTTGGGATATATAAAGATGCTTCGAAAGTGACACATGCTTCCCAACTCACATGGTATATTGTTCTGTAGAAACTACTGGGTGGGAAGACCCAGGGACAAATTTCACGTCGGTGTAATGTGATCCAATATTGTCTGTTGGAACAGGACTCAAGATTGATTTCTCTAAATCCCATGCACCTCGCTTCGCTTCTGCTACATTTGGCCTGCTTCTCTCCCATAGTTCGATAGCACTATCTGCACCTGCTATTGCTATAATATCCGGTTCTTGTGGGCAAACGTCAATGTGGAGAACTGTCCCTACATGTGTTTTGAAGACACCTTGTTGAGGTTCATCTTATGATCTTTGAGTTTTGCTGAGTATAAGCCCGAGAAACACCCACCAGTGATTTCAAAGAAAAAACAGCCACGAGTCCTTTATCAAGCCCACATACAAGTTCAGGAGAGCCTTCTAATTGAGGGTTCCATGAGAGTGCATGGAGTTTATTGTGAAACTCGTACAATGCTTGTTCACCCCCCTCAACACCATTAATGCATAGTATGTTAGCTTCATTGCTGTAATGAGCTAGAAAACAAGTGTCCAGGGAAAACTTTATACATCTCCTTGCTGGTGTATAGGCGTTGATTGAGTTTACACGTTCGTAGGATTCCATGGGCATGTGAAAAGAGATAAGATAGTTGTAGTTGTAATGTGAAAGCACTTAATCACTGCTGATTGTAAGCTTCTTAAAGGATTATAAGAGTTGATAAGAAACATACTATAACTATAGGACAGGACGTAGAGGCATCTCCATAGGCCGCTCCTTGGACATGTCTCCTATGTGATCTGCTATTCGTCCTCACTCTTTCCTCCATGTTTCTCTCTCACCTTCCCTGCCACCCTCTCCTGGTGTTCTCATGATTTCATGATTGTCCTTGCTTGCCTTGCACCTTGTGATTCATGAATACTTGTGCCTGGGTATGGGGATGCTCGTGACTATCGCTTGAAGCTCCGCTTGAAATTGTGACTCATCTGCTCACTGGCCTCATCCTATCCTCACTTTTCTTGCTCCATCCTCATCTGAATCCAGCGACATCGTGAAACACTGTGTTGCTTGGGCAGTTTGGGGATCGTTCAGCGACATATATTGACAATGTAGAAGAGTGTATGATAATCAGTGGCTCAGGACCTCATACGATGAGTCAGCAATTGGTGAGTCCGAATCCTCCTCACTTGAACAGTGTTCCTGTAGATACTTTATGTATAATAGCCCCAATTTAATATATGTTTTATTACTCTATCCTCAAATGAACGAAGAATGAACCTCAGAGTAGCCAATCTTCTGAAATGAAATCAGCAGCCACCGAAAATCCCCATCTGAATCCAGCGACATCGTGCAACACTGTCATTTGGGCAGTTTGCGGATCATTTGCAGGCAGATAATAACAGACTCCATGTATAGTGTAATAGTATCAATTTTGTTAAAATAGGTGAAGCCTGGAGTGGCAGAGTTGCACCCTGAAAGTGCAAAAGTAGGAAAAGCCTGGAGTGGCAGAGTTACACCCTAAGAGTGCAAAAGTAG
>KN837091.1:1579485-1592146 GCA_000827215.1 Sphaerobolus stellatus SS14 | reverse complement strand
GTCCACTGCAGGTCCACTGCAGGTCCACTGCAGGTCCACTGCAAGTCCACCCCAAGTCCATCCCAAGTCCATCCCAAGTCCATCCCAAGTCCATCCCAAGTCCACTGCAAGTCCATTGCAAGTTGACCCTATGGCCTTAATCTCTTAGGAATGAAAATTCGCAGGGGATTAGCATCATAGGGCACAGTTCCTTCTGACCTGGCAGCGGGCAGTGAAATCATGTGGAGGATCTGACGTACCATGGATCTAATAGTTCTCGGAGAATGCAGCTAGCTCGTAGCTCTCAAATAAGCCAGCTATCATGATAATCAGAGTTGTAGTTGCTGAGAATCCCATGCAAGTCCTATGCAAGTCCCACACAGGTCCTGCGCAAGTCCCATGCAAGTCTCATGCAAGTCCCACACAAGTCCCATGCAAGTCCCACACAAGTCCCACGCAAGTCCCGTGCAAGTCCCACACAAGGCACATGAGTCCTCGGTGCTTCCTGAAGTCTTTATGAATCCATGCTACCCATCGAAATCCTCTTATTTACCCAAGTTATTAAGCCTAAAAATATTCCTTTGAAATGTGCTGGAAGTCAAGCCATATCTAAAAAGGGAACAGAGTAAATATGGTATTTCTGTACAACACAGCACTCTGTATAAGTAGGTACCCGAAGTAACACAAGTCCCTCCAAGTAATAAAAAAACCAATTTATTTCAAACAGTATAGGTGATTCAAACAGGTTTAGAGCAACACAGTTCATTTTCTCTATAATGTACTGCCCTGAAGGTGCTAGATAAGCCACTCCTAAAGCCAAATATGTGAGATAGACTGATACATACAAGGGCACTGTACAAGTCTGAGACAAGTCCCTTCCCAAAGTTGCAAGTCCCATGCAAGTCAGTTACGGTGAGAAGACAAGTCTATTGCAAGTCTGTCACAAGTTCGCCAAGAGACTTGTGGGACTTGGACTTGCCCTGCCAAAAGTCCGTGCAAGTCCACACAAGTCCAGTTTTGGCAGACACAAGTCTGTTTTGCAAGTCCAAAAGTACTGTCTCCTAGATAGCATATGAGCCACTAGGAGTCGCTAAGAAAACAATAGTTTTTAAGTCAAGTTCAGTCAATGTCAGGTCAAGAGCAGTAGCAGGCTAGATACTACACAGAAACTCACATAGGTCCCGGTCAATGTCCTAAGTATCATCTGAAAGCTCTATCTCGTTCGTTCCAGTCTAAACTTTGCAGTGTTAGCTTGAATACCATGTAAAAGACTCGCTAAACTTGGGAGGTTTGAACAAGTCACGTGCTGTTCTTACCATCTTCATCCTTCCGCCTTAAACCACCATCTTTGACATCACAAACACTGATAACTGCTTTATAGAACCCCATCTGCTATTTCTTTTCATTCTTATGTTGAATTCTAACTGGTGTCACTCATGAATATATCCCTACTGGTGCAAGATCCTTCAGAATCACCACAGTATCCATCCGACTCACCCATCCGACTCAGAACTCGATTCTTCGCTGCTGCTCTATATATCTCTGGTCTAGTTCTGTACTCAGTTCTTTCTATAAAGTTTCTGAACTGCTTGCGTATGTGTCCTATGGAATTCTTTTTCGATCTTCAACCTTTTTATTCACCAGGAGTGCCGGAATTTGTTTAGGTGCATTGTTTCACGTTGCATGTTCGGTTCTCAATTAACTATTCCTTTTGCCAGTACCTCAATCAAGATAGCACCAAGTCATTTAGACATTTTTATGATTATATCTATGGTATACTATTGGAGGAATGATGTTCTCCTTGTCTCCTGCTTCATTACTATAGACCAACTTTGATAATACTAGTGTAGTAGAGGCTTAATGTATAGTACATTGTGGTATATAGTTTAATAGACCCCTTACTTGACAAATAACTAGTTCTCCAGTATACAATAAGATTCAGAAATAATTCATACAAGCACTACACAGGCTATGCAAGCTAGATAGCACTAGCTAGCCATTCTCGGCAATATTGATATGTCGGCAAGGTCGTCGCTAAGCGTGCTAGGGCTAGTAGGCAATGGCGGATTCGCTAAAAACGCTATGCAGGTATATAGACTACATAGCGCTACCTAGACTTTGTCAGGTTTTGTGATGTAAGGCGTCCACGGAGATTTGGTCTTAGCCCTTCGGGGTTCCTTCCTCATAAGACCGAAAATCAATGAGGCTAACGGTATTAAACCCGATGATACAATAAAGGCTGCGCAAAACGATTAAATTGAAATCAATAGCATATATCAGGATTTAAAGTTGACTTAAGAAACATTTCAAACATCTACGCCGATCAAGGTAGATGACCATGCCAGAATAAATCAGCGTCGTGATCTGCATCGCTTTATTGACCAGATCTAGATTATCCATACTAGGGACTGCGAAAGCACCTGTACAAAGGATAATAGCCACCCAGGGTAATAGAGATGCAAGCATTATGTAAAGTACTAGTAGAGTGTTTTCCGTCTCTACTGTAAGACCAAAACCAAGGCCTCTTATATAGGTTTGGAATAGGAATTAAATTCTTCGACGCTCAGACTATTCATGAATTGCCAGATTGAAATAGTGTGCATCGATCTATCAATGGAGAGCCAGGTGAGAATACAGCAGCACCTTCGTTGCATAGCAATTTCGCTGTCCATCCTCAGTTATATTACACACCATCCCTCATGTTTTGATTTAACTTGAAGTTCATTTCCTGTTGCATTCAAGTTGGACTCGTCGATAACAACTTGAGGTATCTTTTATAATTCAGATAATAGGTTATGCTCACATCGTGTTGAATACATTTTCTCCCTCTCAGGTCTATTCCAGGTATTTCTGCCTTGACTTTGCGAAACGAAGCCTTAAGGGACAAACACTTTTAACAATTGTGTATCTACAAAAGTATTGGGTCGCATCCCGACGTTGGAGTCGTTCTATTCGTAGAACTCGCGTTTGAAGAGTCTTCCAAGAGCCTATATGGCCCATTGAATCCAAGTACATTAGTTGCAACAACCGTCGAATAGGAATCAGATAGAATGATCAATTGATCTTCAAACAGCTGCGACTCCATTTGATCTTAAATATGGAAGACATAAGTGCTCTCACTGTCAGTGCACGCCATTATCGCCAATACTGAGTAAACGAAATGTGTGAGGATCTAAAGGAAAATAATTCAACTATAATGGTGAATATGAGTATAAAAAAGGCAAGGCACACCTTCAGAAATAGCTTGCCCTTGCAAGCACGCTCCTATACATCATTAACATCGGTCGGTCAATGCACAACCCACTACATGGATCGATCACATAACTCAAGTCTCAAAATAGATTGATCAGCTTCGTTCGAAGAGAATATTAGTATGAAATTGTCGGAATGCATGGGGGGAGCAACGACGTGGAAAACGAAAGAGGTCCGTTACGTGTTTGCGACTGTTTGTCAGTCGATAGGCGCTTATACGGGCCGCAGGTGCCGAAGTTGGAGCTGGCTAATGCTGTACAGCTTCATTCATCGTGTTAACCCAATTCCTATTCTGTACAAAGTAAGTTCCATCTTGTATTATTTTCTTTCTCATCTGGCAATATCGTAGCTAAGTATCTTTTGGGGAAGATTCGTTGACAGTGACGTGCATGCTCTAACAATTATCTCCATAAATATTGTTGAAGACGCTCTGGGCGGTTGACATAAACTACATTTTCTCTATTCATATTTTTCTAACCTTGTGATCAGAATAATCGCCCAGGTTACTTCGTAGCAGCAACAACATTCCATTCCTCCGATAACTTCCGAAGATTAATGATCCATTCACGGCCGTTATAAGTATCCCAGTGATTCCTCGAAGGGTTTCCGATCCGTTAAGTGCCACACAGTCACACCAGGATGATATATAACTTCCAAACAGAAGAGGAGATCCTGTCCCAGGAATTAGATGCCACGCAAGATGAGACTCCCAAGGTGGCAGATGACATTCCACGACGATGGTCTCAAATGATTACTGTTACGAGGTTTCCCCCTTGTCGCGAAAACCTCACCAAGTTCCTGATCAAGATCAGGGAAGTTTGTAAGTACGTAATTCAGGACGAATAGACAAATTTCAAAACCCAGCTGAGAACAATCTATCTCGTTGTTGAGAAATTTCGCTGACAACCTCGAAAGCTGATCTATCGATATGAATGGTGAGAATAAAGGCAAATGCAGGTCTGAATCTTCGTGCTTCGTGGTAAATATAATTTTCAACCAACTGAAATTTCTACTCATACACATTCTTTACTATCCCATTTCAGCAGATGTCAATAGCTCATAACCACCTTTTCGGCGTTTAGTTCTCGCCTTTCTCCATATTGTGGACTGCACGTCCGTACTACATTGAATAAAATGTACAGTCGCTGGAGCTTGAGTCGGACTTGAAGTAGAAGTCAAGCTTCATACCGTACCGCCTTTGCGAATTTAGGCGAATTTATATATGAAGATTATATATAGGTACAGATATAAAGCAGTGGGTCCCTAATTGACCACTTGATAAATCAAATACAGTGCTTCAAATGCTCAATAAATAGATATACATTATGCATGATAATGAGGCGGTATCGTAACACTATGAATAGGATATATCAGAGATCTGGATGAGCACTCTAGTTAAGAAACCCATACCATGTGGGGATCTTCCACGTGGAAGGAAGGGATTTTTATTTATTTAATTGCATGATTGTCCGCTGGGTTGACCACAACCATTGGTCTGGAACAAGAGATGAGATACATAACACAATAAAAATGTATGTTAATATACCGTTTGCCTGAGAGCAAGGTCCTCAGCTGGATTGGGATATGGCCGTGCTTCAGCAGATGCCAATAATGTTGCACAGACGGCGGTGGAAATAAAAGCGGAGGTAAAACGCATTTTTAATTGAGTTGTTTAGAGGAGTGATAGATTGGCAGAGAAGTGGATTGGAGTGGTAGAGAAGTGAGTCTGAGTGCGGTAGTAGACTTTTGTGTTGGATGCGATTCAACTACAGGCAGCCTGACTTTATACGCCTCGAAGAGATTTTATTCGAAATTCGAGATCTGTTCAACCCTTACTATTCCCTAGAAACGGAAAAATACGGATTGGCAGCATTAAGGCACAAGCGCTACTTATTTCAGAAGGCCTGCCATAATGTCGATCCCTGAGAAGCGCGGGACAAGAGGACTGCTCCGACACATCCTTCTAAAGCTCCAAAAATAAATGAGCCTAATCCCTGTATGATCGGAACGGAGATATTCACGAGGTCCGCATCAAGTACAGTCTGTATAGTTACCGGTTGTTATCTTTTGAGTCGGAACTCGACGGAAGCACCGGATGGGAAAGAAGGAACTCATTGCAAAGTAACCTCGAGCGTTCGTCGCAGCTTGCGTTCATGTGTAGTTATACTTACACTGATGCATCATACAATTTCTGAGTGCCTATGGCTATTAGTTTTCGCATGACATGAACACAGCCATACCAACTATACAAAACAAAATACATAGCTGATTAGATAGAGTGCTAGAGTAGGAAACCACTGGTAGAGAGACTCAATTCCAAGGCAGTCTCATTGTGCATCACTAAGATTACTCGTGTTCACATGTTGCGTTGAGGACTCTCATCCCTCAGAAAAAATCCTTGATACAATAACTGTCAATGATCAGTGGTGGAATAGATAAAACAAGCGTGATTTCTGTGATAGGATCTAGCCCATACCCCGTAAAACGAGAAAATAAATCTCTGAGAAATTGCTCAGAAATTAGAGCTTTTCAAGCTTCATGTGAAATAATCATTTCTATTCCAGATAATTATATATCCGGAAAACAGATACAAAGGTGGGTCATTAATTGAAAGCTCCCAGAAATTGCTTGGAAATTTTGGATTGCCATGCGGTATCATCATTGCTATTCCAGATGATTATATATAGAAATAATTACATTTAAGTAATACAGATACATAAGCGGATGCTTAATTGACCGCTAGGTATAATACAGTGCTTCAAAGGCTCAATAAATAGATATGATAATGAGGCGAGACCTAACAAAATGAATAGCTTATATCAGTAATCTGTATCAGCACTCTAATTTAATGAACCCTTACGATGTGGGCATCTTCCACGTGGAAGGAAGGAATTTTATTTTATTTTAATTGCAGGGTTGACCGCTTGGTTGACCACACCCATTGGTCTGGAACAAGAGATGAGATATAAAAGATAAGAATAATGCATGTTAAAGAACCGTTTGCCTGAGAGTAAGGTCTTCAGCTGGATAGGGTCGCGCTTCAGCAGATGCCAATAAGGTGGCGCAGACAGCGGAGGAAATGAAAGCGGAGGTGAAATGCATGTTTAATTGAGTTGCTTAGAGGAGATTTGGAGTGCTAAGGAAGCTGGTCTGAGTGAAATAGGCTGTCTGTGTTGGATACAGTTAATTGACCAAGCAGTCTGACTTTATATAGCACGAAAGAAGGTGATGGCCACTCATTAACCCACGCTCAAACCCTTTTTGGGCTAAAGACAGAAACTTACTTCTACCTTTCGAGTGATGTGCCGTTACTACACCCTAGGAATGGGTTTGGAACGGGACAATTTGGATTCGCAGACTCAGGGAGTACGCTGCTCAGTTCAGAAGCGACCTGCCAATGGGAAGCGCTGGACAACACTAAATGAAATTCACCCCAAAATACATGAACTTACTCTGTGAAATGATCGGAGCGGAAAGACACATAGATTCGTATCAAGCGCATTTTCGGAATGTGAGCAGGGAAAAGAGCCGGAAGTCAACGGGGGAGCCGGAGAGGACGGAGTTTTTCATCGTAGGGTTACCCGAGTGTCCAAGGGCTTATACCCCGTGGCATCATTATACAGTGCTTCTAGAATGCTCTATGTGACGGCTCTTATTCTGCATCGTGGTTTGCTTGGCGCAATAAAGGTTATTTTTGTGAATAGGGTGCGGCTCAAGGAAATTTGAGAACGCGTGAAGCGAGAGAAAAATCACCCATAGAAATTTTGGATCATAGATTACAGCGAGCCTAAAGGAAAATGAGATGGTCCAAACAGATGTGTACAGGGGATGAGTATTTCAGTGTAAATCCGACATAGAAAATGAATGACTTCACCAGAGGCATCGTCTCGGAAGTCCCCGGTACAAAGCTCATCCCTGAAAAGGGTCCTAGCAGGCTGTCAGAAGATATCTAGAAACTGTCAAAAAGGTGAAATGGATGAGTTGATGATTTTCATTGTAGGTTGTGCAGGGTATGTGGGAAATAGACTGAGAGCGTTGACTCGGGATGAATCGAACTCGATGATCGTCGTCTGACAATCTATTTTACTAAATGTTCCGGTACGCCCTAAAACAATCATATAAATAGCTAAAATAAACGAAGAAACATTGATCACCGGAAGGCTATGACTTCGCAAAAAACCGACTTCCACGCCGAATTATCAGACTGACGTGGATCCTTCTGGTACTTATGCTTATCCAAACACGTGCAAATATATATATTACAAGCTGGGTCCTACGCATCCGCTCCGGAGAGAAAGAACTATGGGTAAGAACGGAGTCTGGGATTGCTCCGGTGTAAAATATCTGCAAAAATGTCCAGTTTAGGCAATTTGCCTTGCTTTATTCAGGACAGGTCAAAATTTCGTTGGTCTGTTCCTTCGACTCTTTATACCCTTGACCTATGTTGGCTGAGTCATGAGCTGGCGGGGCCGATGCAGGAGGTGACTGTGATACTTGAAAAGAAAATCAAGAATTCTTTTCGCCTGTCATAAATTCAATTAAATGCTCAAACTCCAGAGTCATGTGAGCATCAGCTGATCAAGCCAAATGATGAGCTACAGGATTCATAAGTTGTCCTGCCAAGGTCATGACTGTGATTTTTGAAATAATTATTCAAGAATTCTGTCTAGGAGTCATAAATTCAAGAATCATATTGGAGTAAGGTCTATTTAGACATTGCACTTATGTATATTTATGGTTTAGGTAATATTCCTAGTCATAGCATAATATACATGACTCATAGAAAAATTGTAGCGTTGGGTATATAAGAAATGACGAAAAGCCTGTCTATCAAAGGTGTGAGACCCAAATTTGTGTGATTTCCTAATCGGGCTGAGTTCGTAGAAATTAGAAGTTACGACTAACTAATCAAAATAGACTACACACGAAGCGTACACCAAATAAATCTTGCTTTCCAGCGAAAAACATGATTAATGGATATGTAGAACAAACCCTTAGTGGCTGGCCTCCTTCGGCGAAACGTCGCACTCATCAATGATAATACAGCCTTCCAGGAGGCCAAAGAGATTTAACGCTTGGTACGCCTTCGCCGATGCGGATCAGCTCTGGCGTTTGGATTGGCTAAAGAAGAACTATTAAACATACCCTGAGTCCCTGACATCCATCGAGCGCGCCTGGCGCCAAACGACTTCAGCGGCTGAGTCCTGGCTTAAGAAACCCGAAGGGTTCCGTCTGCAGTCTGCAACGACTTCATCAAAAACAAAGTCCTCCTAATTGGGACGGTTGGCGACACTATCCACCCTAAGCTATGCCGGTCAAACAAGTCTGAACGTGACACCAATGTATTCGTCTTTCGAAACGAAAGTAATTACAATTACACGGTTCTTGAAGTATACTAATAGAATTCATGACGATTAAGTCCAAAGGGTTAATCTCATGTATAATGCTACATGTTTATTTATCCAACATCACTACACCTGGCACGGATGGCCCGAGTCCTCCCTCCGTCTACTTCCGCTATCACCGTCCACGTTAGAAGCCCAAGGCTTTGTGAACAGCGGAAGTCATCAGCTTCATCAAGTGCTATATTTGATTTATTAAGGATGATGGCGATAGTCAGTACACATGGTTGACAGGAAACGCTCGCATACTGACTTGTTGTTCGGTACCTTTAAAACGGCACAGAGACAGACGTCATCCGAGATGTTCGTTAGGTTACAAATCCGAATTGCCCCGTTCGTAGGACTAGGGACTTCAGTCAACTTCTCACCGACAGGGCTGTTGACGTTAATGGGTGATAGTCATTCTCTCCCAGTGATATAAAGTCGGAACTGTTTGCTTGATTAACAGCATCCAACACAGAAAGCCTACTGCACTCAAACCCACCTCTCTAACAGACTCTCATCTAAACAACTCAAGTAAACATGCGTTTTACCTCTGCTTTCATTTCCACCGCTGTCTGTGCCACATTATTGGCATCCACTGAGGCGCGACCCTACCCAGCTGAAGACCTTGCTCTCAGGCAAACGGTACGTCAACATAAATTTTCCTTTTGTTATGTATCCCATCTCTTGTTCCAGACCAATGGTTGTGGTCAACCCAGCGGACAATCATGCAATTAGAAGCTAGAATTTGCCCAATAAACAAAACTCCTAAGTAGGAGGTAGGGTGCATTAACTATGATTCCCGATATAGCTTGCTGATATACTATTTTCGCAGCATTATGGTCTCGGCTCATAATCACTCAGAGCCTCCTAGACTGTATATCTATTTATTAAAGCACTGTATTAGACCTATTTGCAAGCAGCCTATTAGGGAGCCACTTCTGTATCTGTATTCCGTGTACAGGCTTGTACTGGAGTTTGAATCATGACTACAATGTGAATCATTCCTCCACTGCAACAACAAAGCTATGATGTAACCCTCTCATAAATACTCTAAGATATCTGAGAAACATATACTCTTATTTCACAAAAAAAAATACCAAAATACCTGTGGTGGTTCTCTTTTAAGATGAGGTTTTACAGGGCAAAAATGACTATAAGGTATGCTTACAACTTTTATTTGAGTAACCACACTTCAAAGACCTTACCATTTGTGCTGGATGAAGTGCCTACCATCTCTCCTGAACCTATATATTATCTTAAAGCAAGAGAGAGCAGTGTTAATTATGTTTGTCCCTGGTTTAGAGGGTTGATTTGAACTGGCATGACAGGCACTGGGCATCAGCAGTGACCATAGTCAGTGAAGAGTGATAAAAAGCCTGGAACCTGCTTGTTTGGACACATTATGAGTGGTGGTGTTATTGGGAGTGCTATACTGATTATGAACAAGGGTGAATTGCATGAGGATAACACCGGAGGAGCAGAGCTGACAGCTGTCATGCTCTGATTCAAACTCCGGGTTGTGTGACATTTTGAGTGGGTAGAAGAATTTGCTCGTTTTCTGAGCAGTCTGCCTCAGAGCACCCCAATGTTTTTGGTAAGGATATTTTAGATGACAGATAATAAAATATAAATGATTCTGATAAGCACTACTGAGTGTTTCCTTAAATAGTAAAATATTTCAAAGTTGTGATTCAAACTCCGGTACAAGCCTGTATAGTAATTTTAAAAATGTTGTGGAATGACACTTGACTTCTTAAGTACTTCAAGTTTTATGCACTGAGTCCAACGTACTAGTAGCTACCGCACGGATGTGGACCTGTCGTGCCATATCCAAGCGTACCGCCAAAGATTGCACCGCACTACAGATGTGAAGGACTTGCTTCTTTGCAGAAATATTTTTGATCCACGCTAAAAAGATCTCTGAGGAGCATTCATCAGCAAAGTTGGTAAAGTCTGCGTAGCGCTAAGTAGTTTAAATAGTGGTCATAGTTATTTAGCGTGTCGGTACTTGCCTAGTAGCTTTAGCAGGCTTAGCGACGGGCTTGCCGACATATCGGAATTACACAGCAACACTAGTCTAGCGCTATATAGCTCGAAGGACAATTATAGAGTCGCCCTGACGTTTGTAGTTGTCTCTATCTCTGTTATTTCATACATTTAGAATTATATTGTGCGAATATTATATATTCAATTATAGACTACATAACAATTTACAAGCTACTATCCTATGTAAAAATGGTAGGAACAGAGGGGAGGATGAATAGAGCGGTCGGAAAACTAGATCAACTGTATGACCGGGTAAATACAGTTTGAAAAGCAGTATAGGCAAAGAGTGCAAGAAGGGAAGCCCTAGAATATAATATCGATGTGATGCAATGAATGAATTAAGCTAGAAGGACACACCTAGACAAATACCCAACTTGAATGTCTCGTTCTCTGCTATGATATCTAATTAACTGGCCAGTCCCGAGGGAAGCTTTGCGTCGAGGCCTAGGAAGAAGGACTTCATCAGGTACAAAAAGTGCGAGTTTGCGGTGAACGTTAAAATCCCCCACTAAAGCGGGCGCCTAATTATGTAAGATGTTCGAAATTTAAGCAGACAAACACTATTTCCTTTTCCGGAATGCTTCGGCTAGCGCCCAATAACTACTTGTCACTTGCATCAGGGTAGAGCTGGAATGTGATCGTATTAGCATTTTCAAGGAGATATTGAAGTAATGATAGCTTAGCGGTTTAGGGCCGGAAACTAGTGATCAATACCTGATTGATAATTCTCAGATCATTAGGTTCAATTCTCCGGATGATCATTTTTTTTAAGGGTTAGTATGTTAGTAAAATGGCGAAGCCCCCATCAAAACCTAGTTGAAACTTAGGATTTTGACTTAGAATTAGGAAGTTAGGGGCGTTAGGGTTAGGATTAGGGGCGTTAATATCTTGGGAGAGCGGCGAAGCCTTTACCAAAATCTAGTTGAGGAGTGTGTAAATATCTTCTTTTTTTCAATATTCGAAGGAGGAAAACAAATAATAAAAAATTTAATATTGTTGTGTAAAGGAGTCCGCTAATATATTACATAATTTGTACATGCCTAAATATGGATTATGAAATTAAGTGCTTCACTCCTTATAAGCCAATTGTGTTTGTCTGCTCAAAGTCCCTCCCTCGCCTGAAAAGTCGCAGAAACGAAAACAGTCTTATAGTGTACATTGAAGGAGTTTGAATGTGGCATGAATATATTATGTAATAGTAACTAAATAATTACCTTCTACCCTTAACAGGACTTATCTGCCATCCCCAGCTGCGCCACCGCCATGTCCACCGTCCCCAGTCTGCCTCCAGCGGTGTCTCTACAGTCCTGTGCACTTCCATCACTACCCTCATGTCTCTAGCGGGTCTCCAGCAAACATCTGTTGCACACCTCTGTCACCCTCACTCCCCAGCACCAGCACCGCTGTCTGCACCCTCAGCAGTGTCTGCACCATCTGCTGTGCACCCATGCCCCTCCTACGTGCTCCCAGACAGTGCTGGTGGCCTCCATAGCCACTGGTGCTTCTCTCGGGATGTTATACAGTTGAATGGGATGTGTGGACGTCACTAGAGAAGCTGCTGGTGCCCCCCCTACCCCCGCTCCTGTCCCACCTATGCCCTACCAGATGATGCTGGTGGCCTTCACATCCACTGGCATCTCCATGGGGGTGTTGGATATTGACTGCGACATGTGGACACCAGAGAAGCTGCTGCCACTCACGCACCCACCTGCTTCCCCCTACCCCACTTGCGTACTCCTACATGCTCCCTGTGGGTGCCAGTGGCCTCCGCATCCACCGCTCTTCCTTTGGGGGCTGTTTCACTTCAAATGCAACACCGAGACGACATCTGAGAAGCTGCTACTGCACACACTGCCTGCCCACTCCCCCTACCCTGCTCTTGCCCCTCCTGCACACTCCCAGAAGCCACTGGTAGCCGCTGCAGCTACTGGCCTTCCTCTGAGGGATGCTTCACTTCTTATGCAATTGTTGCCTGCACACACCACCTGCACCCCCCT
>KN837091.1:1567709-1579345 GCA_000827215.1 Sphaerobolus stellatus SS14 | reverse complement strand
CACCCCCTACCCACTTCCACTCCTCCTATGCGCTCCCAGAAGGCTCCTGTGGCCTACCCTGCCATTCGTATCACTCCACAGGTGTCAGCCATTGAATGTGACCTGTAGACCCCATGCCCTGCACCCTCTCCAGGCCTCCAGCAGTGTCTTCACCATCAGCTGTGCACCACCACAACCCTCGCGTCCCCAGAACATCCCCACACATCCCACTGTTCCTACATTGTCCATTGTCTCCAACACCTCCAGCACCATTACCTCCATCTCCAGTGCCATCTCTAACCCGGTGGCCACCCCCAATACTGCCTTCAGCGCCATCTGCCTCCTTAATCTAGAAATTGTATCTAATCTACAATTATTATATTAATTTGCTTTTCTTTCTACAGCGTCTTGTGAATTCTAAGCAAACATCAATAACAGCATGAAAGATGAAAAGAAATGGCCTCAGCCTCAAGGTGGGGGATGATCAACATCCACTTGATTGTGGAGTTGCTGTACTCAATAGGAAATGATCCATTTGAGTATGAGGTAAAATTGGAAGGGGATTTGCTACATTTTGAAGTTCAACATAGAATATTGAGGCTTGAAGTATCTGATGCATGTTTAACTTCGTAAAATTAGTATTTCCTTACTTTTGAAAATATACCATATAACTAAATTTCAAACTGAAGGCTAACAAATTTAATGCTAATCAGGCAAGGCTATGATCGAAAACAATGAGTCTGTGCATGATTGAATAAACACACCCAGTCACTGTGACATGACATGTTGTGCATATACTTAATGTCCTAGAGCATTTGGTTTCCTATTCCACCACTTCTTTGTAGGCTTGTAATGGAGATCAAGGTTGTTTTTATTCGAAAGGTTGCCATGCTCAAGGCCACTTCAATTCTAACATGCTACAATGAAAATGCTGGGAGAGTCAAAAGTGTTTTACTCCATGGTTTGCCATCAAACTGCCATCTAAGGCTGAAAACTTGATCACCCAGTGTAACAGTTATAGGCTGTTATATCAATATATATTTATTATAATATAATTAATAACTAATATACAGGATATATTAGTTATATATGCGCTACATGATATATGTAGTCTATAATTAGTGTAGACACCATATGTGTCCACAGCAGCTTGTATTTAGCATGCCGGCACATTAGGCACCGGCATATATCTTTTACCTTACACCGTTGTACTACCTACTCCAATAAAGCAGAGTTCAGTTAGTCTAGGTGTGATCATATAAGATATAAACATCGTTATACCCAGTAAGTGGTATTTTCCAGATTGGATTTCAGATTGCTTTGTTTATTGAGCTTTGCTCTTTTGTTTACAGACAACATGAACAGAGCCACTAAACGCAGACGAATAAACCTCCTGGTGCTAGTAATAATGACACATTAATTCCCCCGAGTTCCAGCATTCTTGACTCCTGCAAATTTACCTTCACCTTTCCAAGTGCTCAGGCACAGCTTCAAAATCTCGCTGATCTCAACAACATGCAAACTCAAGAAAGAATTCCAAATCAAGAGAGTCTTCCCATGTCCATTCCTCTCCCTGTCATTGATCTTTCTTTGGTCACTTCAGACACCATTTCAGCTTCTACTCCATTGGGAATTTCTGAGAAGGGCTCTCTGCAAGGCTCTCTCACCATAATGAACCTGCGCTCCTATGAAATTTGAGACACAATTTCGGCAAACCTTGTGTCAGACACAACAACCAGTGTCGACTATGCATGACACTTGAGTAATTATGACATTTGGTGGCACAATTCTCAATTCTTAGAACTTCAAGATAATCCTAGCCATGTCACAATTCCTCCAAGGCCAATCACCACTGCAAAAGTTGCACATTTCCTGAATTATGAAATTCACCGTTGCAAGGTATGTGTTTTAAATATATTCCATTTGACTGGAATTGATTATTATCCAGTGGAAGTGTGGTTCAGGAGAAGAAATAGAGGGCACTACAGTTGGTATTTCTGTCATCAAATGCATGATTAGTGCTTTGGAGAGGCAGCGGCGCAAGGATGAACATCTCTATCCCCATGATCCAGCTGCCCAAAAAGCCCTTCAGAGTGATGACAGGATCAAGTGAATCAAAGAAGCAATGAAGCACAATCAACCAGAACATGTCACTCAGGCACAAGTTGTCAAGGCTTGCAGTTCTTCACTCGGTACATTTCTAATCTTGTACTGACTTCTAGTAATTAATTTTCTTTTTTCTACTCTTACAGACACTTATCATTTGGAGCAGCTCATAGAAGTCTCTAAATGGTGTTTAATCATCCCATCTTCAAAGACCCAACTTGTGACATATCTCCGAGACCATGCTATGCTTCTTATGAGTACTGCAATGGCTTTCCATGGTGACAATTTGCATACAATGAATATGTCAGATTTGTATCTGAAAGAAGTATTAAATATGGGTGGTAATCAGTGCTAATGATGTGTTGTTCTAGCTTTCTCTGTTATTGTCTGACTGATAATGACCCATACAATTGAAGTCACTCTGTGTTCTATTTCACAATGCCAAACACAACCAGAACGGCAAATTGGAAGAGCAAGCAGCAATTCCACATGAAAACCCACTTATGTGTGCAATTGGTGCACTGGCAATGCACCTCTTCACAGTATTCCATCTATCGGGCCATAAATTCAATTTCATGCCACAATATTCCACTAAATTTGGTGAACTCGGTAATCGGATATGGTATGGGTACAAGGCATTCTTTCCAAGAAATGATCTTTCGAAAGAGATGGGTTATGAGAGTTAGTGATCTTGCCACTTATTCTAAGTTGATAATAACATACTTTTAATTCAGATCATTGTGAACGATTCAGCAAGATGCATAAAGCAAATGGAATCATGAGTACAAAGGTGACTCATGTGGGTTGGGTCTTTCGTGCATTCTATATGCGGCAGCAAGGAACAAGTGTTGAAGATGCCAAAGTGATTGGACTTTGGAGTTCAGGAGGCTCTTTTGGTGCTGCCTATGATCGAGAAGTACTGCTTGAGGGTCTCCTTGGTGCTGCAGGGTTTGATCCCAGAGAACCAAAGGCACATTTTCTTGCTCGAGACATTTTGGGTAAGTCTTTTGTACCAGATATGGAATCCTGTAACTTCTAATGTCTTATTAGATGTTCCATCAGAATTGGAAGCACAGCTCTTTCCATGGGCCGAGACCGAAGAGGCAGCCCTCTCCCAGTGCTGTAAGAGTAATCCAAAGGCCATAGATTTGTCGTTACAGTCTTTCCTGTTCCTCTTGAAGAGTCTGAGGAAAGTTCTTATATAAGATATGGCAGTTCTCTATCAAACAATACCATAATGTCAGTTATATGCATATGCCCCTTCAATATGCAAGCTTTCCAATTATTTGCAGCTTCAGTACCTGAGATCCTTGGGGGAGCCAAAGAACAAGCTTGCATCGCACCTCAAAATTTGCCACAACAGTGGGCTGACAGTGTGCGTGGTATTGTTCAAACAGGAGCAGCTATGCAATGGGGATGTGAAGAACACCAATGTAAAGAGTTGATGATGATGCATGAAGAACTCCGTAGCCTGCATGCACATGTGGAGCTAATGGCAGATGCTCTGCAATCGAAGCATCGAAAGCTGGGTAAGTCATCTTTTATATAGGAAATCATGATTCTGACATTAGTATCAGTGTCAGCACCACAATACACTGTACCCACATCATCCTTTAGGCAACCAATCCCCACATCCATCCCATGTAACCCAACCAACACCAAAAACACATTCAGATTTACTATGCCCCCGGTTTCTGAACAGCTGCCTTCTCTGGCTGCACCAGTGTCTTCATATGCTGCTTCTTCAGTATCAACCAATGTATCAACAGGTGAGCATAATTTTATTTGCCGAAGATTTCATATCTAATATCTAAGCTATTGTACTTTAGAAGTGTCTGCTCCCAGATCCGCTATCCCGCCAAGTCTTCTGCTGCACGCTCAGTCGCCTTCAAAGAGCTCAAACATATCTTCACAGGCACTGACACTGAATTATTGACCTTCTGTGTCTGCCAATCCATCGATGCAGATGGTTGCAGCTCCCCTCAGCTCAACGCTGACCTTTCTTACAACAGGCGCAACACACACTGACCAGCTCATGGCGCAAAAATGGGCTACTCTATGTGGATTATATAGTGAGCAGCAACTGAGAATTCATACCTGGGAATGGACAAAGAATAACTGGGTACCTTACTACAAGACTCAGAGCATTGCAGCTATTGACGAGCTGTGGGAGGAATATACTGTGGGACTTAACAGATATCTGCCTGTTCGAGAACTCTGGCAATAATGGAAGCAAGCTCCCGTTTGGCATAGGAGTACTTCATCGCTCAAGACAGAATACGGCCGAAGGCGGCTTGCAGTCAAATTGATAGAGGCCTTGATAGAGAAGCCTTGATGGGACGTGCACCGTGCCCTTATGTTCCTCAAAGAACAATTTGGAAATGGACGCAGTGCTAGTCAGTTTTGTCGTTGGCTGGAGAAGAAGATTAACGGAATCCATGGCAATATGGAGGTAATTCTGAAAAAGGCCGAAACTTATGAATGAAACCAATTTCGAGCTAACACAAATTAGATGCATATTCCAAAATAAAACTAGAACAAAATTTAGAAACAATGTATATTATAGATATTATACAGCTGCAGGAGCCTCTGAGGATTTCGTCAGTATTGGTGAGCGCATGCTATTAGCTAATGATGTGTGTCATGCACTCTTCCTCCTACTTCAACAACGACCGAGAGCGTGCTTGATAGTTGTGCATCCTGATCCTGTGACTCTCTGGAATGCTGTTGTGTTCTGACATGATGTCAATTATGGGAACATAATAGGAGGACGACGGAAATACATGTACCGCATCAATTCTTTTATGAAAACCCCAGTCAATAGTGAGTGGTCGCGACCTGATTCCCTAATGTATTTATATTTACTTTATTCCATAGCCGTCTGGTATTCTGCCTTCCTTGCTGCCTTGCTCGGCCTTTTAGCCTTTGCTGGTAATTCTGCGACGAATGCATTATTTGCGGTAAGAAATCATTTAATTATTATGACGCATATTGACTAGAATTCTTCCTAGTTATTGGTTGTTAGAAGTAATGTCGCTGTAAGTGTCATACTAAATGGTCCGAAGTTTATATCGCTTATACCCTTTGTTCAAATAGTACACCATTCCTATTGCTGCACGTTTCCTTTACTCTCGAGACACATTTGTGCCTGGACCTTTCAATCTGGGCCGATGGGTGGGTCATATAATATGGTTCAGCATTGTCTTTAGTACTTAAAAACGTCTACAGTCTCTGCCTATTGCCACGATTTCCATCATATTCATAGCATTCATTAATATCATTTTCTTCTTCCCTACTTCCCCGAATCCAAGCGTAGCGAAGATGAATTATAGTAAGCTGGATTTAAGATCTTTCATGGATATCACTTACCCTTTCCTTAGCCATATATAGTCGTATGGTTCGGCACATTATTCTTGAGTGTCGTCTGGTACTACTTCCCTGTTTACGGAGGAGTTCATTGGTTTAATGGTCCTATACGAACCGTGGACAACAAAGAAGAAGATACCAATGACGGGGCATCTAGCGCCGCCGATGATGAAAAGAAGAGGAAAGATAGCGCAAATGAACAAATTGTCCAGGTGAAATGAAATGCGGAATCACGATCTGCCACGTACATACACAATTGCCAAGCTGCTTCTGGGCATCACGTCACATGTATTTGAACTGATTTGCAATAAATTTGCTTTCATGTCGATGCGATACTAATCCTGGTTCAAATTCTAGGATTCCCGATTTCGACACGGTTAGGATTTTAAACGAAGTTCTCAGCACACATCTAGTAATAAAGTACTTAAGGTACTCGGCCAGTTTAAAATACCATTTATGTGGGATTTACGCGTATATATATAACATCTTGAAACCCGCAATGCCATTTCTCAAAACGGACTCTCGTGCTCCTTATCTTCTATTTGTGTCTGTGTAGGATTTGCCCCGTGATAAGTAATATCTTTTAATAGCATACCCCAAATGCCTATTTAACCCGCGTTCCCCACGGGATCCACCTTATCATACTCGGAGCTTAAGCCTGCTCGTTGGCACCCTCACAGCGTTAAATCTCATATTTTTACCTACAGAGCTTTTTTATCTGCTCCACGCACTCGAGAACCTTAGATTCTCATTTACCTTTATCTTCACAGATCTGATATGTCTACTATACAGAAAACGCCTCCAGAAAGGACGACAGACGAAGAACTTCTTCACACTCTGGGATATAAACAAGAATTCAAGCGGGAATTCACTTCTTTTGAAGTCTTCGGCACGTTTTTTCCCTTTCTCAGTTAGAAAATCATAACTTAGTCGTCCCATAGGCATTGCATTCTCAATAGTTGGACTTCTTCCTTCCATGGCTTCTGTTCTTTTCTATGCTGTTCCTAATGGGGGACCAGTCGGAATGGTAAGAATATCATATATACATAGTGTTGTATTCCACTAATCACGCACTGACCCAGGTTTGGGGGTGGCTCACTTGTAGTATCTTTATTATGACTGTCGGGATGTCAATGGCTGAACTAGGGAGTGCTGCCCCAACTTCGGGGGGTCTCTACTTCTGGACATAGTGAGTGCCGCCACATTTTAAAGCTTAAACAAATAGAAATCAATTCATCCCGCTAGCAAATATGCCAGTTCCGACACACGCGACCTGTTGTGCTGGATTGTGGGGTATGCCAACACTCTTGGGACTGTCTCGGCTGTAGCCAGTGTTGATTGGGGTTGTGCTGTTCAGGTATGCGGTCGCAAATCACTTGAACATTTCTGCCGCCCTTACTAAAACTCATGCCTAAGGTGATGGCTGCAGTTACGATCGCATCAAAAGACCAGAGCTTTGTTCCAACCGCTGGTCAAACATAGTAAGTGATCGCACGAAGCCTTTTTGATATTTATTTAATAATCTCTCCAGTCTCGTATATTTGGCTATTCTAGCTACAAGTGGCATTGTTTGCTCCCTTGCTACCAAGACACTCGCACGACTCCAGTCAATATATGTCGTTCTCAATATTGCGTAAGTTAACATCATACGGAGTCAAGCTTATTTGATTTTTATTACTGAGAATATCTTCAGACTTTGCTTGGCACTCATTATTGTATTGCCGATATTGACGCCTTCTTCAAAGAAAAATCACGCATCTTTTGCCCTCGGGAATTTCACAAATTGTGAGTTTGGGATTTATCTGTTAGATATCCAAGGGCCAACCTTGTTACTACAGTAAACGGTTGGCCTAATGGCTTTGCATTTTTTTTGAGCTGGCTTGCACCGGCTTGGACAATTGGTAAGTTTATTGAATTTTTCTTATATAGAGAAACGGATCACTCAGTTGATAACTCCACTTACAGGGGGTTTTGATTCCAGCGTGCATATTAGCGAAGAGGCGTAAGTTCTCCGGCAGGTTAGTCAAGTCCTCACCGCTTACTTCATGATCTATAGTACAAATGCAGCAACAGCTGTTCCCTGGGCCATTGTCGGTGCAATCGGCGTCAGCGGAATTCTTGGAACAGCCATTAATATCGTTCTCGCCTTCTGCGCTGGCACTGATATGCAAGCTATCGTTGATAACTCTATAGGGCAGCCTATGGCAACAGTAATGACACTGTTCACTCAAATTGAACCTAATTGGATTGACTTTCCTGCAGATAATCTTTAACAGTCTCGGGGAAAGGGGTGCATTAGCGTTATGGTCAGTCATTGCCCTTGTTCAATATATGATGGGGACTAGCATAGTAGGATTCGCCTTACTAGGTCGAAATGTCGGATACTAACTCTACTGACAGTTGCTTGCGTCGTCTCGTCAAACATTCGCCTTTTCACGTGATGGAGGCCTTCCATTTTCCAAATACATGTACAAAATCAATTCTTTTACTAAGACGCCTGTCAACAGTGAGTCTCGGATCTGTTGTAAAAATTGAGGCTTATAAGTACATTCGTGTGCTAGCGGTGTGGTATTCCGCCTTCCTTGCCGCATTGCTTGGTCTTCTTGTATTAGCGGGACCTTCGGCAACTAATGCTTTATTCTCGGTAAGCTATTACGTATTTATAATATGTATGCATGCTAAATAATTGATATTTAGGTATCTATCATTGGAAGCAATATTGCTGTGAGTCCTACTGGATAATGGCGGTCAGCAAAATTATTTTAGTACTAACTCCTCATAGTATAGCATCCCTATCGCTGTCCGTTTTATTTATTCAAGAGACACGTTCCAGCCTGGTCCTTTCAGCTTAGGAAGATGGGTAAGTTGTCAAATTGAAGTGGTAAAAACCAGCGCAGTCTTACAGTACTTTTTATATGCAAGTCTTTGCCGATTGCGATAATAGCCCTCATTTTTATGACCTTTGTCAATATATTGGTTGTCTTCCCAGCCACTCCTCACCCTACAGTTGCGAACATGAATTATAGTGAGTTCAAGTAAATGACATACTACTGCTACATTGATTTAACGTCTTATCTCCACTTTAAAGGCGTTGTTATGGCAGCAGGGACAGTACTAGGAAGCATAGGATGGTATTATTTTCCTGTGTATGGAGGGGTCCATTGGTTCAGAGGCCCAATCCGAACCGTGGAGAGTGAGCCCAGTGGTAGTAGCATCGGCCGTGGTTCGATAGAGGAAAATCTGAAAGGCGACGATGCAGTCGACGACGTGATTGCACTAAAGTAGAACTGAATGTTTGATAGGATATGTAATTCCTAGCTGCAATATTATTATGAGGCAATTCCTAATCTCTGAGCTCAATATTTACTAACAGTACTGCAGCATATATCTATTAGCCTATGTGAATATCAAGAGGACGGACGTAATATTTAGTACAACTAGTTGGTACTAGTGAGTCTAGAAAGGAACCAAAGTTGGTCGGCATATACAAGCAAAAGGCATAAGTCTGTGATTTGTCTCAAACTGAATACCGCATTTGTATAACGACGCGAGCGCCGGTCCCCGCCTCTTTTCGGGTTTCCCCCATTAGTCATTTATAGGCAAAGTAAACACAGCAACGAATACAAACGAATACAAATGTCAACAATACGCAATGCTCGTGACTCATGAACAATGACCAGAAGTGTAGTGCTGTAACGTAAAAACAGGTGTGTAAGCATGATTCCTACAAGCCATCGAGGTCATGTCACACAACAAAGGAGGAGCCAATAAGAGACGGTGACCCACCACAGCCGAAGCCCTAGCACCAGGATAATATCATTTAAGGTAAAAAATGATCGGGGATACTTAGGATTCACTTAGGACTCAGAAAAGGGCATTCATTTCCACACCACAACACCATTTCCTCCTTCATTCTCGTAAACTCGAATTACTGAGGAGGCGGGGAAGGGTTCAGGGGGAATCTTGACTAATGGAAACAGCCGGAATGAGGATGGTGTTTTTTTTTTTTTTGACAGCATGTATAACCTCCAATTTCATTGACGCAATTACTAAGGTCTCTGCAGTTTCTACTCTTGTAGCCCGGAAAATAGATAGTGTAACCAGTGTAGGAAAATATGAGTTTGTAGTTGATTAGTACCGCTCAGCATCTCAGCAACACCCATTTCTGGCTATTGCCTAAACAGAGATTAGACCTCAGACTCCTTGAAATGCAACAAATAAAAATAAAAATAAATAGAAAAACACCCTCCTTTAGAGTATGCATTTGTGAGTACTGAAATTCAGATTGCAAGTTTCAGAGGAGGATGGGAGTCACCAGAGTGACTACTGTAACTGGTGCTGAGTCTCCATGGAAAATGTCCTCTTCAGCAGCTTATGAACTTGAATAAACATTATGGGTGAAATACTTTACCTTTGTCATGCATGTGTAGAGACTGCTGGTATTTTTATAGCATCCTTGCATATATGCACTCACAACTTATATTCTAATATTGTCATTCCCACATGTATGCACTCTATCAACTAGCACTGATCTATCCGGCTCATGGACTCAAAGAAAACTGAGGGCAATTTAGCATATTGGATACATTAATATAGGAATATTTTATCATAATAAAAATCTCAATATTTCTTTGCTTATTCTCTTAGTTTTAAAAAACTTAGATCTTAAAAACCTTGGAAAGATGTGGCACCAGGCAGGTTGCTTGACAGTGGGCTATTTATGTTCTGGGGTTCGTGGATTTACAGTGCCAGATGACTCTTCCTAGAAAGAAAAGGGCTCACAAGCATCTGGCATTCCTTTCTTGATTGTGTTTAATTCTTGCGATTTAATTCTAGTGGAAAGATGCCTTGTAATCTACAAATCGGTGAGGCAGTGATCACCGGGCTGTCACTTGGCTGCTAGATTGGGGTCGAATCTCATCAGTGGTACTAATTGACTCTTTACTGGGAAAATAGTGTAACTGTATCAGCAAAAATAGAATGCTAAGAATACATGGGTGAAAATTATATTGTGGCACTGGAAGTATTGAGGTGTTTTCCTCAGATGAAAACATTAGGAAAATTGTGGAAATGCACCCCATTTTCACAGTATTTTTTCATAAATTGCAGGAAACCCTTAATAAAATCAGGTTTTCTGTCAGTGTTTGGGAAAACACTGAGAAAATGGAGCTGACCTCTAATGTTTTCCTCATAATTTCCTTATGGTCTCATCATTGAAATATTGACATCAATATTACTCATGGCATAATGTATAATACCTCATAGAACTTCACTTAGCTACTTGGACTTTAACAATTCTCTGATACCTGTATTTTATATTTGTGTCTTTCTTTTGTATAAAAATCCTGTTTTGTTTTGTCATTCCGTGTTCCATTGCTGTGAAATAAAGCCTAAATGGTAAACCCGAATAAGGATTATCACGGACACTTAAGACACCCATCCCTTCAACAACTTGCTTCGAAAACATATCTTTCTCACACATACTCTTATTCTACTAAAATGCTGATTAAATGATGTTCACAACATCACGAAAGTGGTCAAACGCTATAATTGCAATTATAGCAACTATAGCCTCCATAGCCACCATACTTTATGTACACTATGATACTCTCCATAGCTTGCATAGGAACTGTGATATTCGTCGGTATGCTAGCTGTAGTGGTACTATGGATAACTATGATAGGGAATCTAGGAACCCATAGTCTCAATAGTAGAGATATTGATTATTATTAATTTTCAAATTATTCACACATTAAATAAAATAAAAATAGCTTGATATTCTACTATCACCACACAAGAAGTGGCACATGTGCCGCTTCCTGTCCAATAGCAAACGGGTGCCATTGGTCACATGACCTACTTTGGAAAACTACATAATAAATCAACAAAAAAATCCCCCATCCTCACTTTGATAAGTATTCAAAGTGTTGGTTTTATAAGAGGGTGTGCCACTTCCCATTTGCTATGCCACTTCCTGTGTGGTGATAGTATTCAATCGGAGTCTCTACAGATAAATACAGTGGGAACTATCTTAGGAGTACAGCTATAAAACTGGCCTCTAGAGAAGCTAACAGTATTGCAGCACAACGTGAAACTCAAATGAAGATTGCTGGGAGAGCGAGCGGTGGGTTTGTGCCATGAACTGGGATTTCATATGAGTGACAGATATAGCAAGAGATGTTGAA
>KN837091.1:1547221-1567258 GCA_000827215.1 Sphaerobolus stellatus SS14 | reverse complement strand
AAGCGTGGGACGCTATGGAAAAATCAAGCGCCGTAGGCAGATTTCGTGATGTACTGAGTTCGAAGTTTATGCGGACGGATTCCGGTTGAAATTAGTCGACCCATATGGATCGCCTACTCTATACGTGAGACGACCTGGCATAAAGGAAGAAGGTTTGACCAAGTTCTAAATATTATATTCCACATCATTCCTCTAACAAGCCGCTTCACAGAGACATACAAATTCGAAGAGGTAAGCCTTAAGTTCCTCTGAGATGCTGATAAAAACCTTAACTTACTGTATTGCTATAGGATGATCCCTACTTTTCTGAGATCTCGACGTTCGTGGATGCTATAGAAGGTCGTGCACCTAAACGCAACATTCTAAATTCGTACGAATTCGTATGTCTACCGGTGACTTGGAATATTTTAATTTTGGTTTGACATTATTATTAGACTTGGCAAATTTGTAAAGCGAGCGACACATGGGTCGATTCGTATCGGAAATCCATAAGAACAGAGGACCATGGGATGTTGCAAGAGCAGCCGGGGCAATATGCAGGAAATTAGTTTAGCTTCATTTGATTGTACATGCCTACAGGGTGTAAACCTCTCAATCTGTAAGTGATGGACCGAAGAATGTCATTGGATCCTGATCCTGTTGCATCACTTCCAAATATCCATCAGGATTCGTATCCCCCGATCCATATCCTCCGACAAACCGCTACTCGCCATTCAATCTACAAATTTAGCAGCATTGACCTTCACACTTCGGTGCAAGTGTGCGCTACTGGTCGGTTCATAAAAGCTGAAATGAGGCGGTATTTTGGCGAGGAATTTATTAGTTATTAAGTAGACTCATACTGAAGCACTTCCGATAATTTATATCCATGATGAGAAGGTGGTATATTCAATATGGAACCATGATTGATCAGTATTCCCTCTTTGATAAAGAAAAATGGCACTCTGATTTGTCCCTCTTTTTTTCGGAGCTCATGCTCTACATTATGGATATGGATAAATTTTACAGGTGAGCCTATAGAGATGAACTGCACCACAAAGGAAAAGCATTGGGGATTGTCTCCAAAACCAGCATTACAAAATGTTGAGCCGAGATCACAAGTGCATGGGTCTGTGTAAAAACGATTCAATTTATTCATTGAACTAGTACAAGGCTGTAGACATTACAAGAAATCAGCCTCACGTAAATCACACATATCGTAACTTGGTATATGAAAATGCGTGAACATTGAATTTCTGATCATTCTTCTCAAATAATCCAAAAGTCTGCATATCCTTTTTCTTCCGCATCATTAATAATCATTCAATTAAATTCGAAAATATTCAGCAATTTATTCAATGGTGATTAATGATCAAGCATACAAGAAAAGCAAATACAAGCAGTTACACGTCTACATGTCCAATATTACAGACATTTAAGAGAAACAAATCCGACAAGCAATTGTGGTGACGAGGGAGATGATGATGGTGGTGGTGGAAAAATACAAGCAAGTAGATAGTGTGCGCTGGGCAATATGGAGGTAATTCCGAAAAAGGCCGAAACTTACGATGAAACCAATTTCGAGTTAACACAAATTAGATGTGTATTCCAAAATAAAACTAGAACAAAATTTAGAAACAATGTATATTATAGAGAACATAGAGAATTAGAATGTATATTATAGATATTATACAGCTGCAGGAGCCTCTGAGGATTTCGTCAGTATTGGTGAGCGCGTGCTATTAGCTAATGACGTGCGTCATGCACCATTTCATCTCTTCCTCCTACTTCAGCAACGACCGAGAGCGTGCTTAATATTTGTGTATCCTGATCCTGTGACTCTCTGGATTGCAGCTCTGTTCTGACATGATGTCGATTATGGGAACATAATAGGAGGACGACGTGATTTGTTCACAACTTCAAAACAGGTGAGCGTTGAATAAACATGTGCAATAATGCAAAGAAGGCTCACATACATATGCACAGATACAGAAATATGTCATACGTTATGAGATGTAGACATTTGTTCGTAACTTACAGGAGGTCCCTTTTCGCTGAAATGGAGCAGATGGCAGAGTCCTCAGTTCACGCCACCAAGCCACCACAACGAAGTACATAGTATGTCAGTACATGTGATCCTTATCTGTTAAGATAATAACCTTAGATTGATTCTCTGCACGTTTACCACAGGTCCCTCCATCACCGAAGACGATCATGCAGGAAGACAACCATGTCTTCCTGTCATTCAACATGGACGTTGAGAGGTAGCATGAGGCGCAATTGGAGATGGTACTGTTAGAAAGGGTAACCTTTTAACTCCGAGATTAGTTGGGAGACGATGGCGTAGCCGTGCGTGGAATGCAATGTAATGCAAGAGATCTGATAGCATTGGAAAGCTTCGGCAGGCAGGCCCTCGACCTGACCTCCCAACGCTTTCGTCAAGCATGTATTTAACTTTGCTTATGAACAATAATGGAGTTACCTGACCATCATCCTATTGTAATAGGCTGGAATTATAGAGGAATCACAGTTGTCAGTGTAGCCTGAGCCTAGCACTTACTGGCTTTGTTGGAACTCTTAACGCATCATTCAAAAAATGCATAATGGATAATGAGAAGTGCATCATCCTTGAGGATAGTCAAGATGGTAATATCTTGGCTTTACTCTTGTTGACACATACACTGATATCTCATTTTATGACAGCGCAGCTGTTCAAGTACAGTTTTCAAGAACCTTTTATGTTCTGTCAAAACCAAAAAATAGCCAGCGTAAGTAAGTTTTTTAGATAGCAGGTTGAAGTTGAGTACGTGTTGTCAAGCAGCACCAATGGCTAGGGATATCCATTCCTCCAAGTAGCTGCTGTCATAATTGTTCTTCTTCTGTGTTTAGTTACTCTAATAAACAGTAGTGTCAAGTTAAACTTCCCGAATCCGGGTTCTGTACATATTGTTTACTGATTGGTATATGGTACAGTTCTAAATAGGAACGGGAATGCGTGGCCAAATAGCATCCTTGACAAGAGATAGCACATCCTCTTTCAGCAAAGTAGAGTACAGGTGAGAATATGTCTATCTGCGTTGTAGAATTTAGCACAGAATGCTCGCAAAATCAGAGGGGTTTTCTCGTGATGAAATATGGTAGGATGTCAAAATGTGTAGGAAGTTAATCCAAGTCTGTTTCAGCAATGCATCAACTTGAACAGACCGTAGCTTAAGGATTGACTGTAGATATGTATCATTTTCAGGAATCATAGATAAATTCTAGAAACTATGCTAATCTACTTATTTATTACTAGGTGGCTCATACAAGTTGTGAATAGGAAATGGGGTTATAAAGAACGATCCTCACTGCATGCTCTTCATATGATATTCAGAATCCCCTCCGCTCCATGCTCCCTTTTTGTGAAAGCCTGCCATGATATTATTACAGATAATGAAAGTAAGTTCCTTAAATTACGTACAGTAATTATTTTCGCACCCACTCATAAGTCTTATTTAAGTGTAATATCTCTAGCCTTTGACACCTGACCCAGAAGCCAATAAGCCACGGGCCGTTTGGAACGCCTGTAGGCCAGCAGAAAGGAGTATGGGACACAAAAGCTCTATATCTAACATCCCTATGAAGGTTTAATAACTATTATAGCATTAGGTCTGCTTCGGCTTAAATAGACTACCTGCTACTTCTCCTCCTTTCAATCTGATCCCACAGATATCACGTAGGATATTAGTTAATGGGCCAATGATTAATTGGCTCAATGTGTATAACATCTAAGTGAAGTATTAAAGCTCATTATATCACTGTCTAGGCTTCGGTTTTAAATGATCACTCCTTATTTGGCGTCTCCTCCTAGTCTGGACCTACAAATATCTCATAAAATATTGGACTGTAACCTGGCAATCAAGGGGTTCGGTATATAGCCACTAAAAGATCAAAACGAGCTTTTTATAAGGCTTTTTATGCTTGCATTTAAAATGACCAATAGCCAGCAAGAATTCACTAAATTCTCATTATTCTCTTGAAATCATCAATAAGTGTCGTCTGTCGTAAGCCACTCAAAGCAGATACCCATGGCTGTAACAGATTTAATTTTGATTAAGAATAAATTATCCGTATTCAGAATTGTCAAGGAAAAGTAGATCACGTAGTTGAAGCCAACCTGGTCTTAGCCTGGCCTTTCGAAGCGCTGAATTGTTGCTGAACTGTTTCGTGAATAGATCAGATAACTATTTGGAGGGTCTACTAACAGGGATGATAACACCTTGAGAACGTAGAATATCTAGTTCTCTAAGACCTTTCATTTTCTCACTCTCACCCGGGCTCTACGCCTGAGCTGCCTGAGCTGATGCTCGATGAGAGAAGAGATGTAAAAGCAACCCAACTTGTAGAGAATTAAGCAACGTAATACTGTAAGTCGAACAATTCTCTGGTGTATCGTGGACGCCCTGTTCAAACGCTTGGAGACTAAGCGCCCAAATACTAGCTACTATACATGCGCATATTTGCTTCCGAAGGTTTACTAATGCTATTCTTTGTCACAACTCCGTAAAAGTTCAAGTCCCAATTTGGGGTGTTGACCTCAGCTCAAACACTCCTACTGTCAACGGAAGGAAATATATTACTCTGCAAAAAAAGTAGTCAATCTGTAGTGTCACACTCTGTATAGTACGGACAGATCAACGAGATCGCCCCCTCGGGCCAGCATCGTTGCCGGAACCGGTCGCTTAGGTAAGGTCAACGAGTCGTAAACCTGTTGATCAACCGACCCCAAATACATGTTTTCCAGTTTAAACATCCGTTTACACAGAGCGAATCGGTGGAGGCACTCACTACGTCACCGCGTTGACCCGCGTTCGCTATTTCCCTTCCTCCTCATCTCTTCCGGTAGCCGGGTTCAAGGTTGTCGCAGGCGGCGTGCAATTGGCAGCCACCGGAGTGCGCAGCCTTGTGGGTTCACCCGCTACCTAGCTAAAGGAGGAAGGAGAGGGATACCGCTGTTTTTCCCATTCTCCGCAGAATCCACGCTAGGTATGTTCCCCGTCGCATTTGAGGAACCCGCTTGCTAATTGAGACTCGCTAGTCTCCCACGCCGCGCTGCTCATATTTTCGTTCTAGTCTCTCTCCGAGCATCTATCTAATCAAACCTATGACCGAGTCCAATGACGCCCAGCCACAAATTATCGAAGGACCCCAACCTAGTCAATTGACCCTCGATGCGTCCACGGCTACTGGACCGTCTGACAACGCCGCCACTGAGCTCGTCCAGCGATGCCTCGCAATCGTCGAGTGACGGAGGAGAGGAGAGATCAGGACCAGCGTGGCCACGAGATTCTTTCTGGGAGAGCTACCCGCATCGGAGGAAGGAGAACGTGTACTCGAGCAATACGTCGAGATGTGCGTGGAAATGGACCGAGAGAATGCACTCACAGGAGAAAGGGGAAAGCAGGTCGCCGATCACCTCGGTCCAAGTTACGGGAATGAGCCAAATACCGAGCATCCCCAGCTAGAACTCCCGGCTGATCGACAGGATATGCAACGCAAGTTGCCAGCAACTCTCGGAAGCGGTGGAGTCTCTCAAAACGGATGAAGCCAAGAAAACTTTCGACCGGACGAAGCTGCCCTGGTTCAACCGACCCGAACCAATACTCGACCCCTCCGTCAAGGAGACGTTGGACCGAAAACGGTTCTACCTTGCGAACTATAAGGAGGTCAAACACGACCTCCTTGGGCAGGCGGATTGCCCGGCCTTGCCCGGCCTTGCCCGACAGTCTGTGGCACGACATTATTGTCGGGAACTTTGTCGGCCTGGACAAAGTCTTCTTCGGACGGTATTCCCTCGAGGCCAACTCTGAATTCACTCAGAGCATTGGCAACATCGACCTCCGTATTCGAGGAAGTGGAAACACAGGTAAACCTGTTAAGGAGGTCTGAACTCACTCCGAATGGACTGTCACTTTCCATTCTGTCAAATCTGCGGTCTTATTCCTCTACCCCAACCACAAAGAGGAGTTCGCAGCATACGAAAGCTTCATCATCGGGCAGTTTGCTGCCACCAAACCTGACAAACACCGCCGAGTCATCGCCCTTGATAAGGCTATCAGGAAAGAGGCAGCACGAACCAACATTTGCACTTTCACGACAGTCCCCAGCTTCAATGCGTTCAGCACCCAATTCCTTAACCCCATTGGGCTCGGATTGTCCCAACATTCGGCCTTGCACAGCCTCCTCGGGAAACGACGTAGGGACGACATCCAACCAACTCCCCTCTGTCACCGCTTCAACAGGGATGACTGCTTTGGCCCATGCAGATTCTGCCACATCTGCTGCACTGCAAGGGGAAGCATCAAGCGAAGGATTGCGCCGTCGACAGGTGACAGAATTGATGCACGTTGGAAGAGACAGCAATACACTAGAGGACTCCTCTGGTCAGCCGATGAAGAACCTGGAACCCCTTCAGCAATGTCAACTATTTACACTGTGCCCCTTCCTTCTCCACCAAATTCCGAACTCACCAACAAAACCACCCTCACAACTATAAGCAAAAACCCTCACCTTTTCAAAATTGTCACCCCTATCAATGCCTCGAGCTTTGAATCTCTCCTGCAATCTCACCCAAACCGACTGTATGTCGAGTCTGTTTGCCGAGGCCTGCGTGAGGTTTCTGGCCTCACACTTCTATCCCTTCCGACTCACCAGCAACTTTCGACTTCTCGGACTGTCCCTTGTCTGAGGACACTTTGGCCTTTGTCCAGGAGCAACACAACAAGGAAATTCTCGCGGACTGTTTCTCTCCATTGTTCGGCACTGACCTACTTCCCAGCATGTTCAGCAGCCCAGTTGGCGCTGTCCCAAAGCCCCAATCATCCGGCTTTCACCTCATCACTGATCAGAGTGCAGGGCCACATTCTCTCAATTCTTTCATCCCTCGGGACACCCCTGCAGTCCGCTATGATAATATGCATGACTTTGGAAAACTCTTGCAGAAAGCTTACACTAAATATGGCCGTGCTCTAGCTTACCTCTTCAAAAGCGACTGTTCAGAAGCCTTCCGCCGCATTCCAATACACATATTGTGGCAAATTCGACAAGTTGTCACTATTGATGGTCAACGCCACATGGATCGCTGCTTAGTCTTCGGCAACTGGGGAGCACCTAACATTTGGTGCTCCTTTATGGCTTTAGTTGTATGGATTGCCATTAACATCAAGCACATTGAAGACCTCCTCCATTACATGGGTGACACCTTTGGTTATGAGATGGACCCTGTCTTAGAATACTACGCACCATATGATAAGCATTATCCGAAGAAACAAGTTGTGCTCCTTCACCTGTGGGACGAGCTTAACCTGCCTCACAACATTAAAAAGCAGGAATTTGGCTCATCCCTTGTTATCATCAGTTTCCATGTCGACCCCGCTTGTATGATGCTCTCCATCTCCCTTTCAGCCTGCGAAGAACTTGTAACCGCAATCAGTGAATTTCTGGACACTTCAAAAAGTCGTCGTCGCCTGCTGCACCAATGGCAACACCTCCCAGGCTGGGCGAACTGGGCACTTAACATTTTCCCTCTCCTTCACCCAGCCTTGCAATCTTGCTATGCAAAAATTGCTGGGAAATCCTTCCGCAATGCAGGGATATTCCTAAACAAGGCTGTGATCCGTGACTTAACTTGGTTTGCTGCGCATATCAAGTCAACACACGAGCTTTATTTTTTTGAAGATGAGGAATGGAACTACATTCAGGCTAACCTAATTATCTTTTGTGATGCCTCGACTGTCGGCTTAGGTTTTTACATCCCTGCAAAGGCCCTGGGATTTACATCTAACATCCTGCCTAATCCGCTTGTGCCGAATATCCTGTCTTACGAGAAACTTACGGTCGCATCCGCTGTTGCCTGGGCCGCTGCCCTTCAATTTCCCCCCCACTGCCTCTTAATTTATACTGACTTGCTTGACATTGTAGAAATGTTTCACAGTCTGTGTGAATGGGAAGGCTACAATGAGCTTTTATTATTTGTGGTTGAGTTGCTCATGTCTAAAAGGATTTCCCTTAGAGTTTGCCACGTCGCAGGTACCAACAGCTCCGTTGCTGATACTATCTCATGCAGACTGTTTGATGTTGCTCAGCAATTGGTCCCTACCATCCAAATTGGATTTTTTGAACCCCTCGGGATGTGCTGGGGGACAAGGAATCATGATGTTACAGCCATTATCAGCCAGGCAGCCCAAACAGGAAGCTTGGCCCATTGAGCGACTGCTCCGTGAACATGCAGTTGCTCTTGGTCACGCCCTGGAGTCCTCCACTATTTCAGCATACGACTCCCACCTTCAATCTTACCTCTCATTCTGCGAAAATCATAATTTCCCTATACAGCCTACAATAGACACACTCTCCTTTTACATCATCTACATGTGCCACCATGTAAAGCCTTCCACAGCCGGCAATTACCTCTCAGGTATTTGTCACCTACTCAAACCATATTATCCAGATGTTCGCTAAGCTCACTCCTCGTCAATGGTGTGTCGGTCGTTAGCCGGCATGAAGAAGCTTTGCGGCCTCCAACCAACCAACCACAAATGTGCCCTGACACATGAGGACTTGTGCTCCATCATTAGCTCATTGACCATGAACCCCTCTTATGATGACCGCCTCTTCATTGCCATGCTACTCACCGGTTTCTTTGGCCTGCTTCGACTAGGAGAAATCACTTTCCCTGATAATCCTCGCAAGTGTTCTTTCAAGAAAGTCATTATGCACCATACACTATCTGTGGAGCCTACGCACTTCGCTTTCACTTTGCCCTATCACAAGGCTGATTGGTTTTACGTGGGCAACACTGTGATTATTGAAGCCTTGCCCATTTCTCCTATTGACCCACTATTGCATATGCAAGTGTACCTGGCCCTTCGGGATGCGACCTTCCCACTCCTCTCCTCCCTGTGGACAACAGCTCAAGGCCTGCCTCCCATGTACTCATGGTTTGTCTCTCGCTTGCAGAAACTTATCAGTGATGATATTGCAGGTCATTCCCTATGCTCCGGTGGCGCCATGGCACTTGCCCTTGCCGATGTCGCCGACAACGCTATCCAAGCTATGGGTCACTGGAGTTCTGACACTTGGCACATTTATATATGCAAGCACCCAGTATTGCTTCAAGCTATCATGCATGGCCATTCTGCCTTCCAAACCCAATCTCCTTCTGCTTACACCGCCCTCTCCTCCCATCCTTTTCCTCCTAGGATATAGGATTAGTTATCAAGAATATCATTTTATTTGGATGGCACCTAGCGCCGAGCACACCTATCCTGTCGTCCTTCTCGTCCACTCGCAAATCCTACTGATTCGTTCTGCGGAGTGTGACGAGAAGTGTCACAGTAAGATAACACGGGAAAGTATGACTGCATAACCAATTCCGGAGTTACGGCCCGGGCAAATTAGAGTAGCCTCGGACGAATGGGAGATACTGATATCCTATCAATACGAGGAGAAATGTGGAACCAGCGGGTATTCCATGGGACATTGTAGGTCCGCCGGACAACAATTGGCCAGAGGGGGTAATCCGCGGGTTTGAGTAGGGACACAGCATCGAGCCCATGGGGGAAGGAGGGAACACACGCAGCACTCAGCACCAGGGAAGGAGGGGGGACACACACAGCATCGAACCCTGAGGGAGGATGGGGAACGCACGCAGCATCGGGCCCCAGAGGAAGGGGGAAGGGGGAGCACACGCAGCACCGGGCCCTAAAAGAGAGGGGGAACGCACGCAGTGTCACGCCCCAAGGGAGGATGGGGAACGCACGCAGTGTCGGGCCCAAGGGAGGAAGGGGGAGCGCACATAGCACCGGGCCCCTAAGAGGGAGGGGGAACATGCGCAACGTTGGGCTCCAAGGGAGGATGAGGAACGCACGCAGCGTCGGACCCAAGGGGGGAGGGGGAACGCACGCAGTGTCAGGCCCCAAATGAACACACTCACAGATGTGGTATCAATTCTTTATTGCAGGAACTTGAAGCAGAGGGTGGTAGTTGACAGGGTTGGAGGTAATTGAAGCAAAGTTGCCTAGGGAGACGTAGGGCAGGGAATATTGTAGGAATACAGTGGGCCTTGGCCGTGCGAGTGGATGAGCATGGCACCGTTGAGATAATTCCCTTCTTTGGTAGACGGGGCTTGATACACTTTGATTATTGATCAACCAGCCTTGTTGATAATGCGGTACTTTAATATAATGGTTAAGCTGTGCAGTATTGTGCATTAGCCCTTAGGTTCAATTCCCTTTGGGGTGGTTTTTGACATTGCAATTTTTTTTAATAAAGTTGTCGGATGCAATAGTTACATAAATTGAGAGTTTAGATGAATTTTTGAAACATTTTATTGAGGATTCGACTGAAAAATTCGCTCCGACCTCCAACATTGAGACTGGTGAATTTATCGATGCGTGGGATCTTTCTTTTTATCAAAGTGGTCAGATGCAATAGTTACATAAATTGAGAGTTTAGATGGATTTTTGAAACATTTTATTGGGGAAGATTCAACTGAAAAATTCACCCTGACCTCCACCAACATCGAGACCAGTGAATTTCTCGACATGTGGGAACTATTACATCAGCGGGTGCTTTGCTTTAGTGGGGGATTTTAAGGTCACCCAGGTGTTTGACGAATATCTGTCAATAAATCCATAGTGCAAGCGAGGCTTAGCGGCTCTTAGCGGCTCATAGTCCAGATAGCACTACATACCAATTCGACAAGCTAGGAAACCATTTAGATGCGTGTGCCAACTTTCCTGATGTTGAAGTGACAAGTATAAGAATGGCTACTTTTGTTTGATGTTTTGCTTGGAAATAATGGGCTGAATATAGAGGTGATCAATGTGGATGAGAAGGTCAGGACATTGTGTCATCCTCGCCACGGATGTATACATTTGAGGGATGAAGTTATTACGCTGACGTAGGTCCATTTGAATTCTTGTGTATTGTGAGTTGACAAGTAGAGTACTACATTGAGAATACAGAAGATGAGACATGAATGAATAGCTAAAAACAACAACAAGAGGCATGATAAGTTGAATAATGTGATTAAGGTTATGAAATGCACCATGAAATATATTCCGTTATGCAGCAAACAAGCTGCTAACATCCGGTTGCGGTTCTGACCCAGGAGTCTTATCCGTGATGACTGTTGCTCGGTGCTCCTACAATGCTGCATAAAAATAGATTATATTGTATGAGGAAGCAATCTACGAAATATGAGGGAAATTAGTTGAAAGAAGAGAGGAAAAAAGAGTCAATGCATTGCTGGATAAAGGGCGAGAACGGAAAGTGGTGCAGGTTCGAGCTCTGCTGACGACAACCGATGTGATCCCCTTAAAAATATTATACGGAATCCGAAGGTCCCCTCATATCAACCTTGGGTTCATCTCACATCTATCCTCATCGGAGAATGCTTGCTTGAATGGATTGCGACTTCCCCTAACCAAAGGAGTGGAGTAGGATCAGGATGAATAACTGGCATGGATGCCGGGTTGTTGAATAAGCGCATTAACTGTATGTTTGTGAGCTATTGGGAGAGATTCAAGAAGGCGAGGCGATCTTGACCATCAAAGTGTACTTCAGATCACCGAGGTGGGTAGCAAGATCCACTATGGGGACATTGGGAGTCCTGCTGATGGTACTTGAATTATCGGATAGGACGATGCTAATCGTAAATCTTCGTAGAAGGTAATGCAGTATATTCTCCGTGATGTGAATAGATGGAGGTGGTGGAACCTTGGGAGCAGAATACTGACTAGAAACTGATAAAATATCACCATCGACGACAAAGAATGTAATATAGGATTCACATGCTAGAACACTTGGCCCAACAATGAAAGCCTTAGAACAGGTGGCATGTTCTACATCCATCAAAATTATCTCTAATGGGAACAAGCATTATTAATCGGAAGGGAAATTGGGAGACTAGTGGATAATTCTACCGGCCAGTCCATCACACCGTCTCTGTCGATTCTACTTGGACTGGCTGATACTCTGGAATGATTCCTGTCTGCAACTTGGGTTGGGTGATACCCATCTTTAGCGTCATACTCGGAGGCTTAACCGTGTAGTGATATCTAAACTTGGTAACTTGAAAACTACATTTATTGTCTCTCCGAAGCAAGTAGCCATCCTTAATAGATTATGGTCAGCAAGTAAGGTGGACATAGAGGAGGGAAACGCGTAACTCACCAGTGACAGTCACTGACCGCACGTCCAAGCCCCACCATTGAACCAACCTAAGTATCATTTGAATATTTTAACGATTTATGTTGTGATATAACACATGTGTTTTCAAGACGTGGAAAAGCGAATGATTCAACTTGAGAGAGAGAAATAGAAGAAGTAAAGGACGTGGTGGAAAACAGGAAGAAGCTGTACAGCATTAGTCAGCATTGTGCACGGCAAATCCGGCCCGTTTGGTAGTCAAGCAGTTGCAAACAGGCATATTAGAGTGGATTTAAAATGCGAAACTTTTGGTTCAGACATGTTGATTGTGCCTGATATCTGTTTCTATTCCACTCAACATCAATGTTGACAAGCCTGTCACGCTGATTACCGAATGGAGCCTTAAGCTTGTAAGTGCCAGCTGTAATGAGTCTATGTCAAGTACTTAGCGAATGAAGTTTCCGTGAGAATATACTGTTTTCGAGCGAGTGAATAACTGGCGGAATCCAACTGTATCTTGGGTAAGAAAAGCTAAGACTATCGTAGCATACATGCGTCTTAGCTATTTATACTAAATTGTGATTCTAGCGCTTGAGTGTGACAGTGTTATGTCACGCGAGTCTGTGGATGTGGGCGTTAGTAAGCAGTTCCTTACACCAGCTTCCCAAAGGCTTCGATGGCTGGAAAACAGTGACCGGTATGAGTGCGGAAGGGATCAGGAATCTCAAAAGTGTTGATAAGACATTGAAGCTCGTGTTGGGTAAACCTAGAGAGAACCAGAAGGGTGAACAAGCTGCACAGACGGATACTCACCTGAAAGCTCACTTGGACTGACTCTCCGTCATTTCCGCCCACTACTCCAAATCGATTTTTCTGCCACCTATCTCTGACGTGGCTTAGAAGTTTTTTTTCTATTGCGCAACTACCATGGTTAGCACGCCAGTCGGAACACCCGGGGTGAGATGTGGTATCCTCCCCGCATAGAGGAGTGCTGGGAGGCAAGCCCCCTCGGGTTCTTCTTCCTGGGTAAGCTTTAGGGCGATGTAAGCTAGTACAATTTTTTTCTTGAGCTATTAGCGTGTAGGGGAACAGTCTCGATGTTGAGGAGGCATCGCGCAGGCGATCACAGCCAAAAAATTTCAGCAATCAGGCTCGGCGATTTCACGGCATAATGGCATCAGTGTCAGGCACAACCAAAAGTTTCGCATTTTAAATACACTCTATTACGAACCACGCTTTGCCGCTCGCGTTCTTACTCTTTCCTTTGTGCTTTCTTCCACGTCTTGAGACGTCCAATTTTTTTCTGCGATAAATGCCCTTTTATTATTATTATTGTCGTTGACTGGAAATGTTCAGCGTGGATTTTCCTGCTTAACGTGGCGTTCAAGTGGCGTTGTACGTATACCTATTTATTCCAACATATATCAAAGCACCCTTTTTATTTCTCTTTCGGAAATTTCTCATGACGTTCTCATCTGTTATATTTTCCGTCTAAAACAGCTTTCCTACAGTTTGCCGGCTCCTCAGTTTCCTTTTCTCTTTTAACTTGAAAGTTTTTAGTGCATCTGATCTTTCTACAGCAATTCGTGGACACACGTCTCGCGCGTTTATTCATTCAGGTCTCGATGGCTAGGCCAAAGGCTCGTATGTAAAGGGTCGATTGAAGTAGTATTTGTTACTGGTTGCTTAGGTTACCATATGGTGTTCCATGTTAAATTTATTCTGGCAGGAGAAGAGCTCCATCCTTTCTTGTCGTACCGTCTTTGAAAGAAAACGAAGTACACATCCGGTGCATACGATTTTTTTTCAAATTATACAACATTGTGCAGACAATGAAAGGATATATTATTGGTCTCCGCTTTCAATTCTTTTCTAAATTCCAATATGTTTGCATCCATTTCAGTACGCGTCCGTCGGGAGTACTCGTCTTTGCAGACTAATTTCACGATCTCAACTCCGATTATTATTCCTGTCGGAATTGTATTTCGAGATCTTAGAAGCTTTGCGGAATTGTTTCAGAAAGACGAAGCGCGGATTGACATATGAACGGTGTGATGTAAGTTCTCTCTTCGAGGCTCCTCTTTATCAGCCATTCTTATCATTCAGCGTCTTTTTCTTGATATTTAAGCTCTCAGGCCAGAGGTACGCTTTATCTGGTGGCTCATTTGACTCAAATTTTCTGCGCCTGAGTCATATATTAGTGCAACCTGAATGACAGGAAAATGTGGGGCTAAACTATCTTTTAGGAAGTGTTAAAAATACAATGTTCGTTGCAACATTTGATTACATTTGCGTCAAACAAAATAGTGTTTTGATGGTAATGGTTCGTTGTTCATACCCGGGTCCTTGAATGCAAGAAATGCTCGTCCGTAATCCACCTCCAATCGGCGATATTTTGTAACATCTCTCGAAAGCTCTCTAAATTCCGCGGCTCGACCTATCGGACATTGGCGGCAAACTGGCTGTCGAAGCAACCACTGGGAGCCGCTACGCCAGCAGGAGCCCAGAACAGCTGTGGCAAGGTCGTACCGGGCACTGTGACGGTAGGACAGTGGACAAATGTACGGAAGGTCTTGGTATTTGAATTGAAGACGTTCTCGTTGGCTTGGCTGATGAAGAATCCGGGGGATCCTGAAGCTTGTGTTCCTCCAACCGCGACGAAGTTCAAGCCCTTGGGTGCAGCTCCTGTTGGCCCTTGGGTAGTCAAGAGCTGGACGGATTGGTAGGTTGTAGAATTTGCGGGTTGGACCATGAAAATGGAACTGCTCATGAAGGAATTGGAGGCCAGGGTGTAATCCGGGATGAGAGCAGGGACGTTCACCCCGCTCACTGACACGGTAGTGAGGAATCCTATAGCATAATCATATCCATTGTCGATGAAGATGTAAGGTTGCTTTGCGCTTCCGTCGGTTGAGCCGGGAGTGGTAGTCGAAGTGAAGGCCGTAGAGGCGGGGGTAGCGGTTGAAGTCGCCTTCGCTGTGGTAGTTTTGGCCGGTCTGGCAGGGCTCGCCATGGTGAACACGGCAGGGAGGAGAGCGACGAGGAAAGATGAAAGACGCATTGTAGATTGAGGGATTGAGTTGGTGGATTGAACTAGTGGACTCTGGTGGAATGAGGAAATTAAGCTGCACGGCGAGAGTACCTTTATAGAAATTAACGGAGAGCTGGGAATCTTCAAGGGGTAGTCCACCCCGACGGAGATATTGGAGCTTCTCCGACGGAAGAAGCACGGTGTCATCCTTCTTTGGAAGAATTTCGAAACTTCCCCCCGCCTCGTCGCAGGTATGGCCGAGAAGCACGGGGAGAACATAGCAGAATGTCATCAGAAAGAACATGTGAACAATGTTTATTATTTCACTCACCAATCGCCTCATTACTCCACTGGCGCATTGACATTTTTACGGATCTCGTCAAATATTTAGTAAAAGCGGGTTGAAGAAAAAAGACAATTGGAACGGCGCGGAACAGAAGGGTCGCTGGCTCGTTTTGCCGACGAAAAACGTCGTAGAAGTGTTTCTGGAAAGCTGATATAGTTGTAGAATGGTGGCGGAGCGCAGTAAAGGAGCTTGTAATCAACTTTCCGAAAGTTAATCGGAAGTCCGAGCCTACAGTGACATGTACAGGATGTGACGGTAGCAGTTTTGATCCCTACGACGCGTCTCATATTCTTCATATTGCAGCGTTCCCTATACCCAACTATATTAAGTCAAGAAAACACTTGTGCAAAATTCACTCCAAAAGAAATGTACGGTACGCACAGCAACGCGTCATTCAGCTGTTCAAATTTTTCTGTGCCGACAGTTTTAAAAATAGATCAGCTCCAATTTGACGCGATAATCGACGCATCACGCCCACCTCCATCCTTTTTCATTTTCCGTGGACCTCAAATATAGACCGAGGCTTGGTAATTTTCACCGACAGTAGGAGGGATTTCCTCAGCTATTAGTAAGCACAATAGGAAGGTTGACAAGGTGGATTAAGTACTATTAAATCATTTGGGAGCTTTAAACACGTAAGCTTTATGTGAGAAAGCTGTATTTCAAGCTATTTCAAGTTAAATTCTAAAGAATATAACCCTTGTTGGGACCGAGACTCTACTAGGGGTACGTGCGTCGGCGACCAATCTCGGAGTTTTTCACACCGCCGTCTGAACGGCAATTTCAGCTGGTAAAGCACTTGGCAACAGCATCAGAAAGTACTCACATAAATAGCCACTCATTATGAAAATGTTATGCAGTCTTCTTGGCAAATTGTATCCGCTCCTGTTCAAGCGACGTTAAGGTGGTCTTTGATTGGTCGGTCTTTCGTCCGAAGAAGGCACGGAGTCTATTTTGACATTATTCAGGGGTCGCACGGGCATAGCCGATGATTGAGCTAGAAATCTGTTTAGGTTTAATGCCCTTTAGGATGATACTGCGTGCTGCAAACAGTACAGGTGACTCACTTTCTCAGTCTAGAAATACAGTCCTTCTAAAATGGGCTTTGTCTGGCCCTCACTGTCATGGACTAATTAATCAAATCTCTAAGCCCCCTTTCCATTACTATCTTTATCTTGAAGTAGAACAGAAAAAGCTCGGATGGAACGGTCACTCCACCGTCATGTCCGATACCGACAGCTAAATCACGCCTTTGAGGGAAATTGCTATCACTAACGACGAAAAAGCGCTCTCCCTTGAAACTTGTCAAACTCTCCTCGATGCATATACTGAAAAGAATGCCCCTCTGGAATCCATCCACAGCCATTATTCGCCTAAATTATTCGCAACCTCTTGCATCTGGTATATGGGGCCGGTGGAGGGTGCAAACCATCGGTTAAAAGGTCAAAATATCCTAGAGAAATATAATGACGTCTAAACCGCTTCCCGCCGCCATGATTAATATTCATCGCCGAGTTCATTTCAATGTTGATAACTTCAAAAACGGCTTGCGCGATTACTTTGAGAGTGAGACCTTCAGTAAGACGGTCTGTTTATAATATGCTGCGTCTGAAGTTCGGTAGTAGAGTAGTATACGATCCTATTATCAAGACACTTCCCGGTATAATAGGGAAAAGAAATGACTAGGAATGCCAGGGTTGGAGCTGATACAGAAGTTACTTTAGGATGTCAACACGTGTGGTGAAACGGTATCATGCTTGCCTTCCATTAGTGTGTCAACAAGCGGCCGGGGTTCAACTCCCCGCACGTGTATTTTGGTATCTTCATAGATGACCAGGTCGCAAGTTTACCTACTAGCACATAATGTCAGCTTTTCTTGGGCAAATATCCTTAAAACACCCTTTTGTTAGAAAATAAGATCACAATAAGGTGTAAGCACTTCAAAGACTGGTGTCCTTCGGATGATTCTAGTAGGGTAGTATGGATCATACATCAGGAAAGTTGACCCGGGCGCCTAATGGCTCCCACGCTCGTACCATCACCATCTATTGCATCCAATCCTTCCAGCACACCACCCAATGCCCACCCATCCTCTATTTCATTAGCATCCGTACTTAAAGACCTCAGCTCCTTAATCCATGCCATCGCTCTTCCAAAAACGAGGACAGCAAAGACCTGTACCATCTCGCTTGACATCCTACACAAGGCCCGTAACCTAAGTACGTCAGCAGTTGACGCCCACGAACAACAACACGGTACACCTCAGATCATCTCCATTATCGAACAACTCAACGCCATCTCGAACCATATCGGCCTTTCATCAAAAGATACACCATTCACAACACCTACCCCACCCAAGCCCATACATCGTGACACCCGATTGCATGTCACACTTCTGCAGGTCGACCGCCAAAACCCCGTACTACGTCATTACTCCAACGCAGACTTAGCATGGGACGCCAGCACTGCATGTCTCAACACGGGATGTGTTGTAAGAACCATCCCAGATCCAACTGATCCAGACGAAGTTCAGGATATAGGACCGAACATACGAGCAACTGGGAGACACCGGAGTGGCGATATCTGGCTTCAATGTGCCACCGAGGAGGACCGCGACTTTCTTATCAAGAATGCCTCCACATGGATTCCAGAATTCTTGCCTGGTCTGAGGCTCTCCATTCCAACATACCCTGTAGTGGTTCATGGATTCCCAACGGAGTTTGACCCCTCCCGAGACAGCGATGATACATCCAACCTCCTCAAATGTAATGAGGACATCATCTCACATCCTTCTGCCCTTCAACATGCAGAATTTATTTCTCGCAAGAACCTGGAGAACATTCAGTCGACAAAGACCCACTCATCCCTCATCCTCTATTTCACCGACCTCGCTACCGCCAATAAATGCATTGACAAACAAATTGTCTCGGACGGCAATATGTATCAAACGGCCAAATTCATTTGTCGACCCCCACAGTGCTATAATTGTCACCGCTATGGCCATTTTGCCCGTGACTGTTGCTCACCCACCACCTGCGGCATCTGTTCTGGTGCACATCATACTCAAGACTGTCATTGCAAGCAGCCACCATGTGCCGGGGGTAAATCTTGCAGGCATATTCCTCTTAAGTGTACATTATGCTCTGGAGGACATGTGCCAACTAGCATGGATTGCCCTCAACGTCAAGATATGTTGAAACGATACAAGATGACAGTCTCTGCTGCAGGACACTTTTACTAGCAGCTTTCATATATTGATTTTCTGCCACATTACCCCCTAAGTTGGGGGAAGTGTCCCAGGAAGTGTTTTCAGATGTTCCACTTGACCTATTTTACCCCCTTTTATGACCTCATTACTACTCTAGTTATTCTTGATGATTTCTGTCAAGCAGTCAGTTTCTCTGGCTGGTTGGACTGAGATTTCCATTTCTCATCATCACTTCATTGCTGAATCTTCCATCATTCACATCCTGTAGACGTCCTGCTATTGTTCTATCTTATTTTCAGCCATAGCTACATTGTACATACACTGCATCATAGTGCACCATAAGCGCCTGGCGCTTCAAGCACTCTAATTGAATTCTCTCTCTCTCTCTCTCTCTCCGGGTGCCTAAAACGCTACCTAGCACATCGAATTGCTCTCCTAGTCTAGATAGCATATGAGCCGCTAGGAGTCGCTAAGAAAACACTAGTTTTTAAGTCAAGTTCAGTCAATGTCGAGTCAAGAGTAGTAGCAGGCTAGATACTACACAGAAATTCACATAGGTCCCAGTTAATGTCCTAAGTATCATCTGAAAGCTCTATCTCGCTCGTTCCAGTCTAATATTTGCGGTGTTAGCTTGAACACCATGTAGAATACTTGCTAAACTTGGGAGGTTTGAACAAGTCACGTGCTGTTCTTACCGTCTTCATCCTTCTGCCTCAAACCACCATCTTCAACATCACAAACACTGATGACAGCTTTATAGAACCCCATCTGCTATTGCTTTTCATTCTTATGTCGAATTCTAACTGGTGTCACTCATGAATATATCCCTACTGGTGCAAGATCCTTCAGAATCACCACTATATCCATTCGACTCACCCATCCGACTCAGAACTCGATTCTTCGCTGCTGCTCTATATATCTCTGGTCTAGCTCTGTACTCAGTTCTCTCTATAACGTTTCTGAACTGCTTGCACATGTGTCCTATGGAACTCTTTTCCGATCTCGAACCTTTTTATTCCCAAAGGAGTGCCGGAATTTGTTTAGGTACATTGTTTCACGTTGCATGTTCGGTTCTCAATTAACTATTCTTTTCGCCAGTACCTCAATCAAGATAGCACCAAGCCATTTAGACATTTTTATGATTATATCTATGGTATACTATTGGAGGAACAATGTTCTCCTTGTCTCCTGCTTCATTACTATAGAGACCAACTTTGATAATGCTAGTAGTAGAGGCTTAATGTATAGTACATTGTGGTATTTAGTCTAATAGATCTCTTACTC
>KN837091.1:1501899-1519634 GCA_000827215.1 Sphaerobolus stellatus SS14 | reverse complement strand
CGCTAAACAACCCATCACTCATGCGCTATGACTACATGCGCATATACACTCCACCAGACGACCACTGTCTCCAACCAAACCTCCCACTCTCCGGCCACAGGAGTCGATGAATGTGCTGAGGGTGAATCCCGCGCGGAATCGCTTCCAGAGGGTGCTTGACGCAAGGGATAGTTCCGGACGGAAAGGTTCCGGGTGGAAATCTGGAGGCGTCCCCTGACAACTGTCCCCATGACCCCTCTCACTAAAATATTGATATCTCTCCCAATCGTGCATCGAATCACGTGATTCTTTGATGGTTCTGGAGCCAGGATGCTATTCTACAATTCTCATGCTGGGCGCTAAATATATTTCTCCATAGTTCATCTACTACATGCATATCCTTACATAACAAGCAAACATTGGGACAGTTTTTTGACCCACTGTAGTTTATGACCCAACTGATCAATGCCAATAGTGAGTCTTTAATGGAGTTCCAATAATGTTACATTTATACTGATATGTTATCTACCTTAGTTTGTTGGTCCAATGGTTGTGGCCAAAGCTTATCCAGCAGGAGCTGGATGCACTGCGACATCGGTTCAATAACCATCCTTCTGGGATGTTGCCTAATGTTGCCATGGCCTTGCACGCTGAGCACGGAGGGCAGAACTGCCTGCAGGCGGTGCCACAGGAGGCGGTTAGGGCATTAATGGATCAATTGGGTGGTGAGGAACTTCTGCAATTTGCTGATAGGGTGTATGCATCGAAAGTGCAAGCTGTTTATGATTCTTTAGATATTGGTGAGCTAACTTTAACTAACATTTGGTATATTTTTCAAGCAATGCTTCCTCACATGTAATCTATTAGATAGTTAATACTAACTATTTTGACAAATGATTTGTCAAGTGAATAAGTGTCAATTCAACTTATACTGTGTAAGGTCTTTACGTTTGGCAACTTGAGTGGGCAGGTTGCTGGGGCTTTCGAAGAGGATCTCGTTAACAGAAGGGAGTTTGTGAGCAAACCTGGGTGATCGGTGAACACCTTGTGAAGATGAGTCCTGATTAGGGGGATTGGGTGGAGCATGGGTGTTCTTAGCTGGTGCAGGTGGAGAAGATGCAGTCCTAAAATTGTTCGCAACAGCAGGTGGAGAAGGTGAACTAGGAGCCCATGTATCGGCAGCAACTGGTTTGTCTCCTTCCTCAGAAGTCCCATCCTGACTCTCTAGATCAGATGGTAGTGAGGGATCGAAATCAAGAGCCTCACAAATCTCATTGCATTGATGAGACTTCAAGAAATGTTTGATGCCGTTCTTTCCAGTATCCCAAAAGCTGGTAATTTTCTGTGCACTAACAGGTGTTGAAATGAGAATCTGCCAAAAGTATGCATACCAAAACAACTTACATGTCACCTTGTGGATCAAACAGGACTATTAGCTCTTTGGAATGTGTAATGCAGCCTAATAAAATGATGAGACATAATGGAAGTCCCCTTTGGTGGGAACATACCTTCAATGTCCGTGATGCAGAGAGAATACTGACTATCAATGACAACATAATGTGTGTATTTGTCAACCCACTTTCCAACCTTGTCTGTATTATCTCCGACATCGAAAGCTCCTGTGAAACGGATGATCTTTCCCTTAGGCAAAACAGGAGTGACAAGAAAAGCAGTGTAAAGCAAACTCATTATTGAGTCATCTGATATGTTGAGTTCTTGGCCTTTCTCCAAAATACCAACAAATGCCCCATCAAGGTTCCATTTCATGTCTATATGAATTACTAGTCAATTCTATGCATATATGAGTGGTATCCACCTACTTGGCATCTGCTTTTTAAGGTGCGGTGCATTCTCATTCACATGTGCATAAAAGGAGTCCATAAAATATTGGGCCATCTTCAACAGCTTGAGCTCGCTAAGAAGGTCTCTAACATTATCACCATTGTCATATGCAGCTTTCAGCTGAGCAACTCCAACCAGCTTGTCATTGTACTGGCCCTACAAGGAATCAGGTCAGAGGCACGAATATAGATGCAATACGAACATACCAAGAAAACATTTTTAGAGTATCCTTGACCAAGGTAACCACCTATCCCTTTCTCATCCTTTTCCAAATATTTCTTCCAACCAACAATGACACTGATGGTCTCAATATCTCTCTCCTCGGTGAATCCCACAAGCTTCAGTGTCCCATCCTTGGCAACCTGAAGCCAACATCGCTTGAACTTGAAGTCCTGGAATGTCAGGCTAAGTGCTGCAGGACGAAAGGCACTCTTGTACTTTGAAATTCTAGCTGCCAAAGGTGCAGACTGAGTTGCAGAATGTGTAGATTCTATTCAAGGATCATATGTTAAGCATCTGAGAATTTAGGATAGGGACGCAGAAGGAGGATGTACTGTCATCTGAATCAATGAATTTACACTTGCTGGCTCTACTGGTACTAGCAGTGCCCACTTGATTCTTTTGAGCATTTTGAGTGTGACAGCTGATAAGCTCATCATCCAAGGATGGCTCCACCTACCAAAACAGATATCCGTTTAATTGAATCCAATGCAAGCCCTTTCAACTTACCTCCGCTTGAATAATACATTCATGCAAGATCAATTGAAGGTTAATTCAGTTGTCCATCTCTTTAACATGTTTATTATAGACTAAATAATCAAGCAAATTCTTCATAGAGGTTGAAGAACCACATTTATCTATATCTAGGACAAACATACTATGCCCATGCTTCACACCCCAGGTGACATTGCCCCTGTCACAAGAAATTACTATGAAGTATGGCAATAAATTGAGATTCTTACCATTCGAAGGAAGGCTTGGGATCAGTATTATTTACCTTCCAAACCCAGTCATCATAATTCTTCTCAGCTTGCTTTAAGATGCCTTGGAGGAACACCTTTGCAACTTCAACAGGCTTGGCGGTGTCACCGATAGGAAACAAGCCGGGGAGCTATAATCTGTCAGACCTTTGCTTGAATTTCTATTCCAAAGCAAACACACCTCTGCAGGCTTTTTGGCAGTTACTCGACTGAGCAGAATGGCTACATGGCATGCAATAGCTTGCCAAGCCTCTTCACGACGTTTGGTTTGGAGTTTCTTAGCCACATCACCAGCCTTCATGAGATTGGGCCCATGTGGCAGCGGCTTGACGTATGGAATGGCACCTTGAGGGGTATCTGCTGCCGGGATCCGACGAAGGGCTGTCGCTTCCTTTTCCTTCTCGAGCGTCCGTTCTGTCAAGTAGTCCACCAGATCATCGAGTTCTACAAAGAGTTAGAAATGTTGGCACTGGCTATGGGGAATATACATACGCGCAAAGAGATCCGGAGCTAAGCACTATTGAGTCAATGTATTTGAAATTCTGAAATCAATAAACGCACCCTGAACAGCCTTCCGTTCACACGTTCCACAGAGAGGACCGTGAAGGTGAATAACGGCAACAATCCCACATCCCTTGCATTGGGACTTATCCTAAGTAAGACAAGTTAGAAACGTGTCTTGGAAATAGAACCGTAACAATGACACACCATGATTTCCCGTTTCTCGGGTTCAGATTTAGCCCTCTGTAGTTTAATGCATTTTTGGCAAAGTTCAGTATCAAGAAAGACAAAACGTTGAGTGCAGCCTGGGCAGCTCTTGAGATCTCCCATGTGGCACGAGATGGTAGAGGAGCAAGTAGCTTAACCTTCCTAGAAATTTCCACGGCATTCTTTCGCGGCACTCCTCCTTGCTTCGCCATTAGCCATTCTAGTCATCTGAAGACTTCTAATGCCCTCAAACTGTGAAAATAATATTTGATTCTCTTGGAACTAAGAGAGAAGTAAATTGCAGAGGTGTTTAAAGCTTAGAGAGCGGAATTTGCGAGAAAACATTGAAAAGAAACTAAAAGGCGCAATTTGTAGCGTAACACGGTCACCTTATTATTCATAAGAAAATATAGACCTCAATTGAAATACATCTTCTTATATCCAGTGCTTACCTTAGCCTTATGCTGAACTTGAGCTATGGGAAGTCGAGGAGTGGGTGTCTATTGTTGGTATAACGTTGCGCGCCACTTGGCAAATTGACCTGATACTGTTCGTAAACGGTAATATCCCAAATATCACGCTTGTTTTATCTAATATTCCATCATTGATCACCGACAGTCCAAATTGTATCAAGGATCTTTTTTGAGGATAAGACCTCTCAGCGCCAGGTGTGAACTTGAGTAATACACAATGAGGCTGCCTTGGAACTGAGTCTCTTTGGCAGTGGTTTCCTGTTCTAGCCCTCTATCTAATCAACTATGCTTTTTTTTTTTGCATGGCTGCGTTTATGTCATACGAAAATGAAGAGTCATAAGAACTCAGAAACTATATGATGCATCAGAGTAAGCATAACTACAGATGAGCACAAGCTGTAATGAACTCTCGGGGTAACGTTGCGATGAGCTCCTTTACTATCCGGTCTTTCCGTCGACTTCCGACTCAAATGATACCCATCGGTAACTCAGACTGTATTTGATGCGGATCTCATGAATTCTTCCGCTCTAATCAATTGAACAGGGACTAAGCACATCTATTTTAAAAAATTAGACGTGTCGGAGCAGTCCTCTTGTCCTACGCTTCTCAGGTATAGACACTGGCAGGCCTTCTGAACTGAGTAGCGCTTGTCCCTTAATCCGTATTTTTCTGTTCCTAGGGACTAGTAAGGGTTGAAAGTATTTCGATGCAACTCTCTTCGAGGTACATAAAGTTAGACTGCTTGCAGTTGAACCGCATCCAGAAATCCTACTACCGCGCTCAGACTTACTTCTCTACCACTTCAAGCCATTTCTCTACCATTGTACCACTCCTCTAAACAACTCAATTAAAAATGTGTTTTACCTCCGCTTTTGTTTCCACCGCCGTGTGTGCAACCTTATTAGACAGGTTGTGCAAGAGCCACGGCGCTCCTAGGTGGCTATTTCTTGGTGTGATTCTGTTGCTGCACAGTTGCATTGACGTATATGGTAGCCACCAGGTGGAGCCACAAGTGCTATCACGGAGCCACAGATGCACATCAAAAAATAGCCACGCAGGAGCGCCGTGGCTCTTGCACAACCTGTCTATTGGCATCTGCAGAGGCGTGACCATATCCCAGTCTAGCTGAGGACCTTGATCTCAGGCAAAACAGTGCGTTATCTAAAGAGAAAAATCCTTGGTATATATCTCATCTCTTGTTCCAGACCAAGGGCTGTGGCCAACCTAGCGGCCAATCATGCAATTAAAATAAATAAAATTCCTTCCCCCCACGCAGAAAAAGCATACATGGTAAGAGTTCATTAGTAAGAAGGCTGATACAGCTCGCTGATATATGCAATTCATAGTGTTACGATGCCACCTCATCATCACGCATAATCCATATCTATTTATTTAGCATTTGGGGCATTGTATTAGATTTATCAAGTGGTCAATTAAGGACATACTTTATATCTGTACTTATATATATAATTATTTTCATATATAAATTCACCTGTATTCGCAAAGACTGTACATGCTGCGAAGTCTGACTTTTATAACAACTAATATTCACTAACTTCCGTTATTAGGGCTGGATCTGCACCATAATCGCAGCCTGTTCCTCAGTGAGGTAAAGCTAGCATGCCCGCCTTTCGATATTATCTTCCTTGAACTCAGGATAATATGTCCATCCATCATCTGGATCACAACACACCTTGTAAACCCACATGAAATGTATCTCTTTGAATAACGGTGATGGATGGTGATGGCATGGTGCGGGTAGATGTTTGAAGTGCGCTACAGTGGTACTAGGCCCACAAAAAATTGATGCTTTTGCAATTGTGTAAAAACTGCAAAATCATCCAGATTCAGTTCTATGTCATCCAGATTCAGTTCTATGTCATCCAGTTCAGTACAGATTAGTGCAGTATAGTACAATCCAGTATGGTTCAGTTCAGCACAGTTCAGTTCAGCACAGTTCAGTTCAGTTCAGTTCAGTTCAGTTCAGTTCAGTGTAGTGTGATACAGTTCAAATTCTGCATGTGTTTGGATGTACAATGATTATTTCTCTGGATCTATTCTGATAGCTCTAGAAGACGTCAGGCAAATATTCGGCCTGCTTGCGGAACATGTTGGTCAACTCCCAATTCCAACTCAGGACGACCCTATCTTCTCAGCTTTATTCATTGCCATGAGAATGATTAGGTGGCCTGATCGGATGAAATCCAAATATGCGGATCTAATGGGAAAGCCTTCATTGTCACGTTCAGGCAGGACATAGCTTTAACCCGGATTGTCGCCTCTTTCATGGCTTATGGATATCGGGACCATATATCGGGAATATTGGACCACACTTTGAAGATTAAGCTCATCGAGGCCACAATAGCAGCGATGCAATACTCCTTTACTGACTTATGTGAAGTGTATGGTAAATATCACTCAGATGGAGTGGACACTATACACAAGAAGGACGACTTCGTAATTATATAGTGTTCTGCAGTAGCCTCATATTCTCTCTACCTAGTTATCCGTCATTGCAACAGCCAGCTAAATATCAAGAAAGCAATATTTAGCTCATTTCAATGGGTATTTGGAAGTCAACAGGAAGTTGTGATCTAGCCCGGCTAGTTGATCTCCACGATATCATTGCACTCATTAATCCGAGAGTGAAGATACCATATGAGATATTGGCGGAAAAAAGGTAGATTCTCTTTTTCGGAGGGTCTGGCACTTCATGTCACAATGGTTCCACTCAGTCATGTCTCCTAATAATGCAGCGTCATTCCTTATCAATTCACTCAGACTGTTACATGGCGGGATTTTCTTCTTCCTGTCGGCCCTTGTCGAGTGGACTGAGTCTGGTCTACTGTGTAATGAGCACCTCTTTGACTCTGAAATCATCGAGATGATGCGGAACATACTGGAGTCCTTGCGTGCAATAGTGGACCATTCTGTGGGACAGGGAGATTTTATCTTGGACCACAGTTTGTTTAGCATGACATTGGAAGAATTGTCTAGGAAGGCTGAAGATCTCGCAGCAAAACTGGACAAATTGAAAGCCAATATGGAGATTAAATTAATTGATGTAATGGAGAGAGGAACTGGAACAGCTACAATGTAAATAATCAAAACATATGGTGGATGACTGTAACTGTTTATCTGTATGCATGCTTCACAGTCACTGCGGGTATATGAATTCGATGCTCTATACTTCTTGAATTACTCAAAGTGCATACAAGGGCCAGCAATTGATTACACAGCAGCTCTACGACTGGATTCTTCTATAACACGCCACATTTCCTGCGCAATAACCCTCTGCAGAAATTGTGCATCACCAAAGGTAAGCCGAACTCAGCCTGAAAATCCCTTACCGTTAGATGTGCTATCTCATTGATTCTATACACCCTCTGAGTGGTAAAGATTGACTTGAATTCCTCGATGTTTCAATCGTTATCGCCCGATTTCATCCTTGGCTTCAAATTATCCAGGAAATTGGCCATTAAAGGATACATGATTGTATGGTACTGGGACCTGTCATGTTGGGCTCTTCTTCTCTGAAGTGTGCATCAATTTGTGTAGTCGTTGAAAAGCCATGCGGAATAGAACGCTCACCAGTGTCCGCCCTATGTATTCTCCGATAGCTAAAGTAAGGACGGCAACTATAACTCCGACTCCAATTGGGATCCATGCAATAAAACTGAACTTCATGTTTGTTTCGATCAAATAATCAAATATTCCGGCGGCAGATAAAATCAATGACCAGAAGGCGATTATTACAGGGATGGTAATAAAGGCGGCAAGAAGGCGATGATCGATGACTTCACTTTCTTCAGAAGAAGCATCCCCACCTATTATTTCAGTTATTTGCTGATTCCTAATCTCAAAAACTCTAATAGGGAAATATTCGATGATGAGTAGAACGCAGACACTGAGTCTGCAGCCCCCTAGCCAAAGAGAGAAAGCAAATGGTGGCGGGTTAGGGAGTGCAAGAATTGTAGCATTCATGGTTGCAAGCAACGCAGGCTGATGGAGTTTCGGTTAGGAGGGGTAATTCCATAACTGTGGAGTTATAGCAGGACGGAACGCGCGGTGGTTGACAACCTATCCCACTCATCCTGCTGTTCCTTCCTCAATTTGTCCATTTCCTTTTCGTCCTCCGTCTCGAATAACATAAGACGATGATAATAGGCTCTTCCCATTCGCAGAAGGAGAAGATTGTCACAAATCGACCAGATAACCGAATGTATCATGTCGTTCTTGATGCGCCGCGATCGAAAAACAAGTACAAAGTAGACAAGATTTTGAACTCAAAGGCCTCAAAAGGCGGACACGGGTGGAAGACTGACGCTGCTTCATTAAGGCGTGATTGTGGAACAGACCTGAATTACATCCGGCACCCTCTGGTGGCCGATGCTATTTGAGACACCTGGACGTTTTTGATATACTTAATACATAGTTTAGTCTCACTAACAGCCAAGAAGCTTGCCAGATGCACTTTGGCAACATTCGCTGTCAAATTGATGCTATATTACGCTGCTATCTTTACCGCGGTCCGTATTCAGCTCGAGACACCTGAATATACTAACTCCGGTACAAGTTCAAACTATCGATTCGCCCATTTCCAAGGACCTAAACAGAGCATTTCGAGCCACCTTTCGCTCTACTATGTCTAGTGTGGTGATAGCTGGCTACATAATTAGACGTGTCAGGTTATGCTCTGGCACTTGATTTCTAAGTTACGATAATTCAATTCCATCACTTTCGGACACCCACATGAATTGGCTTAGTACATTTACTGAGGTTTCTATTTCACCTCGCTCTCTACTTTAACAACATGAAATTGAGCGTCTGAGTACAGGTGCGACCCTTGAAACGGAAATATAGTAAATATCTAATAATAATCGTTGAATACCAAGTCTTCAATAAAATCCTGGCATTCATCCTCGGACACAATTTGATTCAGGTGTCTGACCTCATTTGAGGAAGATTCGTTGAAATCGTTGAGTGCATTCGCAGAAAAGATCGGGTTTCCGAAGCGTGCCGTGGTCCAAACCCGTTGAATTTCATCGAGTCTGTGAAATCAATTATGTGAGTATCAACAACTATCATATTTCTGTATGTAAGGGAACGCACTCTCTCGGTAAACCATCAATCTGGGTTGGGATAGGTCAGTTCTCGAGATCTTAAGTTCATAAGCTAAAAGACCGAACCTGTCGACCACCGAAGCGAGCAGCAGCATCATTCAACCATCCTTGGAAGAATCTCAACGCCTCTTTAGGATAAATTATTTTTTGGCATTTATAAAGGATCTGACGAGGAGTGCGTACCACGAGTTCGTTCAGCACCAAGGAACTGGAAGTTTCGTCCATATCCTTTACGAGCTTTGACAGTGTCATCATAGCGTCTCCATATTTCAGATTGGGATGGAAGTTCGGCTTTGTTGCTCCAGACCTTCGCAAGAGCAAGCGAGAGGAACTCCGCGTAGATGAACGATTGCATACCAAAGTTGACTGGAGGCTATCAGGTTAAATTAATTGAAATAATCATCGTTTAATATCTTACGGTTCAGGAAGCCCAGACTGGGATCTTGGATATAAAACAAGTCAAGGTAAAGAGACCTGACGTGAGTTCCATCAGTAACAATGGGCTGGGTTTCATCGCGAGGAACGGTCTCGTTCAACCCGATCTTTGAGTTGTGGTATTGGGGTAAGAAAGGGAAGGTGTAACGGAACCCAGTGCCAAAAATAACGTGCTCGATGCCAGTTAAAATCTGAAGTGGTGGATGTTAGATATTCACACGCAGACGCAGAATGGTATCGCCAACTCACCGTGCCGTTGACAAGTTCAATTCGTCCCTCCGAGGAAGAACCAGCAGAGTGGAATTTCTTAATCTCAGGAACGACGGTTGTATTATGCGGTAAACGACTCAGGAAATTTTTTAGAGCGAAATGTGGAACGGTGGCTGAGATAACGGTAAGCAAAGGCAGTGAGAACGAGAAGCCACTATTTCCCACCTTTGTCAGGCTATCATGAAGATGCTGAGTTGGTTGTCTAAGGAGGTATATACTGAATAGAATACGTACTCTAATGGATTGATAAATCTTCCGAACATATGGGTTGATCTCCCTTGAGATCTCGCCCCCACTCGTCTGCAGTGCAAGGGGTGAGCTATACACACCTCTTTTAAGAGGATGCAAAGAGGAAGGGTACTTACAGCCGCTCCAACAATCAGTACACTCTTGTTGGTAAATGGTTGAGGATGACGATATTGACGAGAATGAGAGATGCTTCCCGGATAACGTTCTGCCCATTCTTTGAGGCCTTCAATGTCCGGAATATTGGGCGCATTGTATCTGCCAGTAGCGACGACGACTGCGTCGTACGACTAAAAAGAAACAGAGTGAGTGATAATCTTAACTGAAGGAATGATACTCACCTCCTTGGTCCAAGTAGCTTTACTAATATTCTCAGCAGTAGGTACGACATTCTTCAGCGTGAGTGTCCAGCCTTGGCGGGAGCCATCCTCGTTGAAACGTTGCTCGGCTAACTCCACTCGAGTATTATAAGAAATTCGAGCGTTGTTGTCATTATTGTTGACTCCGTGCCAGGATGCGAATGCCCGTAAGTATCGTTGAAGAAGCTGGTGAGGCAGCTCTATGAAATAATCAGCATAGACTTTATCTAACGCAATTATTCGACCTCACCCCAAGGTGCGCCTTTGGGCCAAGGAAATTCCCGGATCTAGAAATGGTTGTTAGGTAACAGGACAATGATGTCCCTAAAAGAGCTCGAACCTGTTGCACCGGCTGTAGAACAAAGCATATTTTAATGAATAAAACAAAGTTGAATCTAATTATATTACTCACCGCGGCAGCGTTAGACTTCAAAGTAGCCCAAACCGGTTTGGGAGCTCTATGTGCCCTCCTTAAATACCTTGCTTCCTCACCCTCGTACTCCTGCACATAGGGCAACTTCACACCCTCGGGAGGAAGAGAAGGAGAATAGTCTCCAACGGAGATATCCGCATTCGGAACTGGGGCATCCAGGGGGATCTCTTCCGTATAATGCCAATTACCACCCGGGGCGTGATCACGCTCATAGACATGAACGTCGAAGCCTGCCTGAGAGAGTTCCCGGTACGCAATTAGGCCACTGTTGAAAGGATAAGTGGGTCATGAGTGCCAGCTGAAACTCGGCAATTACAGGAGGGATAACGTACCCAACACCGGCCCCAATGATCGCAACCTTTTTAATAGGCTATTGAAACTTGTAGATCGAATCAGCGGAGCCAGTAGACTCGGACAGGAAAGAATGTTGGGCTGAAGCCCCCGCTAAGACGGGGAGGAGAAGTAGACCGAGAAGAGAACTTCTTCTTGCCATAATACTGGAGAAGAGAGACAACCGACATGCTTCCTCGAGAGTCTTTATAAGGCGCTGAGATCAGAAGCCATGACACTTTGCGTACTTACATCGAGATATGGCGCAACATTCTCAACCGCACTAAGTTTAGCGATATCTAAAGGAGGGCACTTACATAAGAAGCTATAATAAGATAGCGATAGACTGGCGTCTATCTTACACCGCTTTCAATTATGTAAGGCGCGCGCTATTTATTACTCACAAACAAAACCTCTCTGCTCGCGACCGCAACATCTTAACAACCACTGTTTGGATTCTCACAAAACTTGGTAGATATTTTTAAGATAATGTAATCTAGTCACCAGAATCCTAAAATGTACCATATATGCGCTAATAATATATTTCATCATTTCAGCTCATGACCTGAATCCTGAACTGGATTTGAGCATTTCTGTTGAGTTTGTGAGCTTCATTAATTCTTAAATGCCTAATTTAGTCAATGTAAATAGCCCCAAGGTGTGATAGCCCTCCTACCCTTCTGTGTAAGCTTTCCTTGGGTCAGCTCCAACCTCATTCCTTTGATTATGAGCCTTAGAAGCCTCCAAGTGCCAGGGGACAACTTAGGTTAACTAGATAGACTTAAATTGAAGTGAATCCTTCAAGAAATGATGGTCTGTGTAGTGAATATGCTTTACTGTTCAGGTCTTGAGCTCTCAAGGGATGATTTTTATCCATGTAAAATTTCTGATATTTGAGGGTAGTACAGACTAGTATATATGTACATATAATAAATTCCCTACAATGTTTCGTGATGATCCGAGCAGTGGTTGCTGAGATATCGCAGTCACAAGCAAAGAGGTTTTGTTTGTGAGTAATAGCGCGCGCCTTACATAATCGAAAGCGCTGTAATCTCGGAGCTTTGTGAGTGAAACGGTAAAGTGTGTGGCATACATCAGGAAACCTGGCACGGGCGCGTCTTAGCGCCGGCGGTAGGGGGCGGTATGAGCGGTAGATAGAGGTATCTAGTCATAGATAGTGCTATATATTGTATTTAGCGAATCCGCAATAGCCTACCTCACCTACCACGGGCGTCTCCTCTAGGTGAACTACGTAGGCTATCTAGTGCTATATACATTTTGCAAGCTTTGCTGATGTAGGGAGGTAGCAGGGAGGGATAAAAAATCAATCAATATAAATTTTATATAAAACTTAAGGACCTCGGATGCTCGATTGTTAAGTACGTAGCGGCGGATCGAGGGTTCGAGAAATATTGCGATGTAGAATAAGGTTGAGAGGATGTATTGGACGAGTCGGCAACATCAAAATAGGTTATTTAACACTGCGGCCAGTGCAGAAGTTGCTGCGGAATGAAATTTATAAGCTATGTCGGTTTGGGGGTTAGAGCCATGGTAATGGATGAGTAAATGGGAGACTGCAGAGTCCGCAGACTGACATTCGGTAGGCAGAACAATTTGGGGAATCAAGTCGACAGTAGACGGCATAGAGTTTGATGTGGATTGCTCATGGTCCAGAGACTCTGGCGGGAAAGACTGAGGTTCTTGTAAGTGTCAGAAATTCTTGAGCGAAGGTATATATAATGGCGAAAGATGAGTTGCATGGTCATGAATGACTTTCGGAATTGATTATAGGAGTTGCGAACAAAAACACTTCCGGAGGAATTCGATGATGCTTCTAAACGAGAATTTTTTTAGGAAGGGCCTTGCTGCCTTGATGCATTCTCGTTTGAGGCTTGGAACATATCGTACACATCAGGAAAGCTGGCAAATGGCGCTTATTTTTCCGTAGCACTACAGATGCTAGGAAACAGCTACCGAAATAATGCCCAACTAGCCTTACTAGCCTCTCGCTAAGTTGCAAAGTCAACTCAGCTGGTTCGAACAATTCTGAGCGCTATTATACTTAGTGTCGTACCACTACCTTCACTTCTCTGCTGCAGCTTCCACCTGCATTGTTCCTCATGATCAGCAATCCATGGTTTGTTCCATTTACAGTACTTCGAAATCTCACTTACTACTTTTGTATCCAGGTACTACTACTCCATGGAGAAGTGGCGGTAACTGCAGATGCGACGTTTTGTGTTGTACAGTCATGACTAGTGAGTTAGCCTACTATCTTGACAGTCTATTGCCTCTGAATGACCGGTCGGAGGGTTGAGCCCAACAAACTATCAACTTACAGCTGGTAGAATTGGATTTTGCAGGTTGGCACATCTAATCCGGCGACACAATACTGTATGATATATTAACTATCCTATACATTCACAGATTACTTTAAATATTAGCCGGCATTAGTGAGATCCACCCGCATCCTGGGCCGAGATATTCTCGAAGTAGGTCTATACTGTTATGGATCCGGATTGGCACTGATTACCCTCCACAGAAATCAGTTCGAAAGTACTCCGATCTCCTTTAATACTACTATGATTTCTATTTCTTTCAAACCTGTTCATTTTATCAGTTCAGTCCCGGAATAGCTTTGTAGTATAGTACAGTCTCCCTGACATCCTTTTAATTAGTTCTTGCAATATATATATATATATTAATATCCTTATATATTTATTGCTATCTGTTAAATAACCAATAAAAATCGATGAAAATTGCTCTATACTGCCCTATGATTGCTAGCATAGCTGTGCATAGTGCCTGTGACTGCTATCCTAGCAGAAAGCTAGGCGATTTCCAGGTGCGCTACGGATGCTACCATAGTGTACATAAATTACAGAGGCTATGGTCGCTATAGTCGCTATATAGCCTCTGTAGCATTTTGCCAGGTTTCCTGATGCATAGCTCATTTAAAGGCGAGTTTTGGATTCATCCCAATTGTTGAAACACGTTAGAGCTGTGGAAGTGTCTTCATAATGAACATAAAAACCTCCATGACATTGTTTCCTTTCTTATCGGGAAGCATACCCATTAACTCCTCTAAGCGGGACAACCTTCCCAGGGGAGAGTAGTATTCATGTTGCTAGGATCATACAGAAGGAACATATGAATTAAATATTCGCTCTAATCTTTAGGATTGACTTACGTCGTAGTCAGAAGGATACGCCAGCAGCCATCCCAGTGGCAAAAACACGCACCCTGAGAAATCGAATAGGCCCATAGAGAATACTGACGAATGAGTGCACTCCGTTGTTGTAGTCGACACGTACGATGTTTAATGAAGTTATGTCAGGAAGGGAGATCGACATGATGAGCTGCAGGATGAAGGCAACGAAGAAGATAACGGCTCCGGCGGAGTAAAATCTCATGAAGTTTGCCCTTGTCGCAGATGGTTATCAAAGAATACGTGGTGTTTAGATGACCATATTGCAGCTGCACATCCTCAAAGCTAATAATCCCTGCAGAGGACGGTCTGGCAGTAGAGGGTCCCACCGAAGGAGGCCCGGTAGTCGATGGACCAGCAACTGGCACACTAGGGGCATGTATTCAGCCCTCAAGGACAGAAGAGGACGACGTATGGAGAGGAGTATAGTCTTCTCCTTCTTTCTTGATAGGTGTCTCGGTGCAGCAATGGGAGTCTTTACAGCAGATGATGGCTGAAAGGAGGGAGGGGAGAATGAGCTGGAGCTTGTTCCGGCCTTCAGCGGTGTATCTGTAAAGCAATATAAATTTAAGGAAGGTCTAAAATCGAACTTGACATACTGTAACCTTGGGGTTACTCACGGAAGAGCAATAGAGGACCGCTTGTACCCATCGCTTTCTTGGTTGCATCTTGTAGCCTGCAGCCTCAGGAGCTCAATCCTATGCCCAATGGTGCGTCTAAGATCTTCATTTCGTCGACACGAATTCTATCATGGATGGTGTCGTGTTCGCTAATGTCATAGTCAAGCGGCACAGACAGTGTCTGAGAATGTTGTGTGTGTTGAGGAGGTGGGTGACATAGCGAGGAAGGGTGGAGAGTTGGGCTCATGCGTGGATACTTGCAGATATTCACCACTCGCACCAACGATACGGGGTACGTTGGCGATGGAGAAAAAGGCCATATGACCAAAGCGAGGTGCAGAGCCTAACGAAAGAGGAGAATCAGTAACGAACAAAGGATGAGGGAAGCTCATGACGTACCGATGGAATGATACCTCTCGTTCATATGCAGTCTCCGCATCTTCTTCCCATTTCTCGGCAACGTGCCCTTCCCAAAAGAGAATGCCCATACTCATCTCCTTCTCCAAACCTGTCATCCTGAGTTGAGCTGACAGCGAGATGTCCTATTCCTCGACCTTATCAATGTCCAACTAAGGATATCGAGTACGGCACGTTCGACAAGCGCAGAAGTTTTAGATCAAGATGAGACTACGCATGTGGAGATCGATGTTAAACATGGAATAGACAGAGTGGAGATATGGTGAGGGACAAGACCCTTTGCACTTTACATGTATGTCCAGGCGCCTGTTCGTTGTCCTCCGTCGTAGAGGACATTGATACTGGGTCAAGGGAGGAAGGGTGGGACACGGACACGAGGGCTACGGCTAGATGTAAAGGAACCTTTGCAGCCCCGCATCGCGTGAGGTTGTTCTTCTCTTTGAGTGACAGCGTGCTCTTGCGCTTAAAATTGGGGCTCCAGACGGAGGGGGGAAGAGGGGCGAAGGATGGCGGCTGTGGATGGAGATGGGATAATTGTTGGGATGCCAGCTGAAATCCCGTCGTCTATAAGGCTCACTGAGCGGTCACACAACTTGACAGGACCACTGTGTATACGTCTAAGAACTAGGACGGTCTACATGTACGGGGTACGGGTTACAGGTTCGGTGCTTATGTAAGTTACTGTAATGTCTATAATGGGAAATGCAAATGTGAAGGTCCAATCGTAGTAAGACTGGGTCACCAGGCTTACACCAGCGGGGTTGCAGTGCTTTCACTGCCTTGGCCAATGCTGAGCCTGCCGCGGTACAGGACGCTGTCGATAGATTGCAGCTGGCGATAGTATCCATGCTCTTCCATCCGGTCAGTGTGGCTTGCTGACGATCGCGGAAGCTGCCTTTGCGTTCACAGGTGGAGGTGCCGCCCCAGCATTCATCTCTTCTCTGAACCTAAACGATCCAGAACGACGGATGACACGAGCTGCATCCTTGGATGCCGAACTTGAACCGCTGCTGGTGCACGACGAAGCGGAACGGGTGACACAGCCGAGGCAGGAGCGGCACCGGCAGTGACGTCGTCCTCGTAAACGCCGCTGGCGATGAGATGGTTGATGCATGGAATATGCTCTTGGCCCCATCTCACCAAACTTTAAGCCCAATCCACAGTGCACACAACCATCCTTATACATCGCTTCCACACTGTCCTAATCGCCATGTGCATCCCATCCGTTACCCGTACCACCATTAACCTCATCCTCCCGCCGTAAATGACTAAACCACTTCAGGACTTGAACGCCGTAGTCTGTCCTCCGGATCGGTCGATCTGGCGCGCTTGGCAACGAAGGCTGGGCTTCCGGCAAGTGCGGCACGTATGCCGTCGTGCGAGATGGGGATGGGCTTCTTGCCGTAGCTAAAGGTCGATGCGGTGTTATATCGCAAAGCAGGAAGCTTGGGGGAAGCAGTATCAGAATCGAACAAGGGCCGTCTTCTATTCTCTGTATGGATGAAGTCGATTCTGCGTCTCGATTTGGGCTAACAGAGAGAGCGAAGTGGATATAATGCTAGCCGGAGGAGGCCGAGGGATGTTGCACCCTTCCTGTCGCAGACGTGAGGTGCGGCGCCGCTTGCGAGTAGAACACGGGCGGCTGGGGCGGCGTTAAAGTTGGATAGAGGGCTGTAGAACAACCCGAGAGGTCGCAGAGGGCGGCATGAGGGCGTCGGGAGCAGCTGCAAGCATTCAGCATAGGCGCAGGATGTGATCGACGTACGACTCGATCATGACGATGAACAACGCGGTTCCTGCTGTGGCTGTGAAGCACATCTTCTCCGGAGGAAAGGACATTATAGTTGTATTTTGATGATAGTTAAGCAAAATAATTCTGTTGGATAGGAATAGAGAACCGTAGATAGTTTCGATACATGGTCATTTCTCCTAGAACACGTCAATTCATGTTTTGTAATTTCCGTAACCGTATGTGACCGTATACGACGGTGTACGGTCAGTAACCGTTCCTTATCAGCTCCGGTACGATGCCGACCCCTACGCTTGGATATAGCATTGCGCCAGGAATTTTTATGGTATCTAGTAGTACATTGGAGACAATGTATCAACCGAATTATTTAAAAGTCAAGCTTCATTCCACACCGTCTTTAAATCTGCTATGCCAGACCGATTAATGAAAATATATCATATCCAGGAATTCAGCTTTAATACAGATACAGTAATACAATGTTTCAATAAGTACTAAGGTCCGAGTCTAGTAGGTTCTAAGTGATTATGAGTTGAGACCATAATGCTACGAAAATAATATGTG
>KN837091.1:1484131-1500129 GCA_000827215.1 Sphaerobolus stellatus SS14 | reverse complement strand
TCCCTGAGACTGCCAATCCGAATTGCCCCGTTCCAGTCCGCTCCTAGGGTCTACATAGTAACGGCACATCGCTCGAAAGGTCGAAGCAACCTTCTGTCTCTAGCCCAAAAAGGGTCTGGACGTGGGTTAATGGGCGATTATCATCCCTTTGAGGTATATAAAGTCAGACTACTTGGTCAATTAACCACATCCAACACAGACAACCTACTGCACTCAGAGTAACTTCCCTAATACTCCAACACTCCTCTAAACAACTCAATTCAACATGCGTTTCACCTCCGCCGCTTTCATTTCCACCGCTGTCTGCGCCACATTATTGGCATCTGCTGAAGCTCGACCCTACCCAGCTGAAGATCTTGCTCTCAGGCAAACAGTACGTTAAAATATATTGCCCTTATGTTGTCTATCTCATCTCTTGTTCCAGACCAATGGCTGCGGTCAACCTAGCGGCCAATCATGCAATTAAAATGAATTAATATTCCTTCCTTCCACATAGAAGATGACCACATGGTAAGGCTCATCTATCAGCGTGCTTATATAGATCGCTGATATATGCTATTCAAAGTGTTACGATACCCCCTCATTATCACGCATAAAGCATATTAGTTTATTGAGCATTTGAAGCATTGTATTAGATTTATCAAGTGGTTAATCAGGAACACACTTTGTATCTGTATTTATATATAACTATCTTCATATATAAATTCACCTGGATTCGTAAAGACGATATCGTGTGAAGCTTGACTTCTACTCCAAGTCGGATTCAAGTTCCAACGACTGTGCCTTGTATGTTGAGCGTAGCTCGGGCATGCAGTCCATATTATGCCGAAAAGCGAGTAGAACATCGAGAAGGAGGTTATTAGCTATTAAAATCTGGCGAAACGTATATGAGTAAACATGTCAGTTGGTGAGACATCATATCCCACCCTGAAGGTATTCTCGCCTGTATTTGCCTCCATTCTCGCCATCTATGGCGATAAGGTAGTCTTTGAGTTTGTCAGCGGGACTTCTCAGCAACGAGATGCATTGCTCTCACCTAGATTTTGAAAATGCATATTCGTGTCGAATCGCGAACTTATTCCACTTAGATACATCATCAAAGCGTGCCACGTGCGCTAAACTCTCCATAGTGCTAGGTAGCACTAGGTAGGATAGGTAAGTACGGAGTCACTACAGTGTCTAGCAGGAAATTCCGACGAGCGCCCAAGCGGTTTCCAGCCAATTCTATTCCCATGCACCACTCACACTTAAGACCGTCTTTTATAGTCGAAATAGAATCTTTTATTTATGTCTACAAGGTCTACTGAAACTTATGAACAAAATATTACTTTTTCGAAAAATTTCTACAACATTTGGCGGCCGGTGGGCGCTTAAGTCGAATTTCTTGCTGTAGCTGTTCCCAAGAGCTGTAGAATGGTATCAAGACTCTTTCCTCTCTTCTTCAACTCTTCTAAGACCTCTGAGACCGCTCCTATACGCCTGTGAGACTTGTATATCTTCACAGCAAAAGCTGCCTGTTGAGCATCCAATCCCTTCCTGTCTCCATCGTTAGAGCGCCATTCCATGTTCAAATAATTAATAAGTACTTACTCATATGCATCTAGATATCGCCAGGTCTTTCGAAAAAACTTCCTAATTAACTTCACATCCACCGAATTTAAAATTTGTGGAATTAAAGCTTTCGCAGTAGAGAATTTCTGGTCTGACACAGTACGGTATTCTGGAAAATATTAAAAGTGTTTCAAGTGGTTTTATATCTGTAAAACTTACGATGCTTTGTCCAACCCCAATACATCTCAATTGGATCCAATTCGGGGTGGAATTTAGGGAGAAAGAGACAAATATGACCATGTTTCTCGATGTACCTCTGAATCTGTGGCTTCTCTTCAAGGAAATCTTGTTGTTGCGAAAGGGCTCTTGTCATGCAGCACATATTACTTGTAGATTCAGAAATATTCGATATTCCATCATCAACAAGTATGTTGCCTTCCGCTTGCTCTAGTGCTGCAATTTTCAGGAGATGGTCCCGTTCAGCCTGTGATGCCTTGCATGGCTTGCAGATCCCGATGACTTTATTTGGATTTCCCCCTGCAGTCTTGACCAATTCTCGCCAAACTACTGTCCTTTCCTGTAAGACGGCCTTTATTCCCTTTGCCTTGCCACGCAGGTTCGGATCAGGATGGTCCTTGGCATAAACCATCAACTGACATTTACCCCTCATGTCTTCTTCTCCAGGTTCAGGTGGCGGATTGTTAAGTGGGATAATTGTTTGCCGGAGACAGCGCTGTTTTCCCCCTGGATTAATATTCATATTCTTGACATTTAGAGCATCTTCAGCAAAGGACTCATGGGCAGAAGAACAGTCAAATATCCAAATTCCAATAGCTCCAGGATGGAGAAACTCGAAAATTGGAATAGCATTTTTAATCTGAGCCAGGAGTTGTGAACAATCCCACCATGAATCACCATTCTTTCCTAGGTGAATTATTACTCATGCATCTGTAACCTTGAGCTGCTTTTCTGTAGGAATTTTCTTTTGCTGCTCAATCTGCTCTGGTGTTAAAACCAAACGACCAGTGGTCTCAAGAATAAAGTCAGATACATGAATGGACCTTCCATTCCCTTTCTTCCTTAGTGGTTGCTATTCTTCACCTAACCACAGACGACGACGTTGTTCGTTTGTGGCAACAGACATTTCGTCATGATGTATAGCTATGATTACAGGACATTCTTGTGGCAATAATGGATGGACTATTTCAGCTGTGGTATCATCAATGATGGGCATAGCAGCACTGAAGCAGTGTCAGAAATAAAGTTGACAGATGCAGATCAATCATACCTCTGATACTCCCTGATTTTGCTGATATATTGTTTCCTCGATTGGATAACATCCGGTCTTTCATGTCCATCAATATAGATACCCTTCTTGACTTCTCGGCTTTGGTAACCAAGCTTTCCAAGCCAACGATATGCAGTGGATTCCGAAATCACTGCTTTTGCACCAGTTAATCCAAGAGAGGGAAGTATTATTGAATTGACATGTTGCATGAACAAATGAGGTGTTATTTCACCAATTTTGAGGACCGCAAGATAGCTTCTAATGTTTTGAATGATATTCTCGTTGTTTAATAGACTCTGCTGCTCCACAATTGCCCGTTTCTCTGAAGGAGGCAATTTCCCAAACCTAAGCACATACGGCTCTAATTCTCGAAGCTGGCGAGCAAAATAACTGCCACGTCCAAGCCTCTGTGAAGCAATAAGGCTCGCAGTTGTCACTGGGGTATAGCACTTGGGATGCAACCTATATTGTTCTCGAAGCTTGACAAAATGTACCAGTCCTGTTAGTGGCATAATAGCCTTGAGAGCTTGTTGTGTCTTGCATCGTTTCACTGTCTTCATCAAACCTTGAAGGATCTCCATGATGTTTGCAGGAGCAGGCTCATCCTCTGGAGATTCCTGAGTCCATTCCCTTGCTGCTCTGATTCCCTCATGTTCAGCCTCCCCCATTATTTCTGTCTCATTTTCTTGTACTTCCTCATTTGATGTAGACAAGAAGGAATCAAACTGAGTCAGAAAATCAGATATTTATATAAATCACATGAAGATACTTACTGATTCCCCTTCCATGTCAGTGACAGAGAACCAATCCTCTTGCTGACCATCCAAGATTGCCTCCAATTCACATGACCACATTGATATTTCCAGATCTGTACCATTGCCATTGTCTTCGGCTGTTAGATTGAGGTCAGATGGATCAATCACATTAAGACTTGGATCTGTTTGAGAGGTTATGTGATGCTTCTTATTCAAAGGGACTTCAGCAGTCTTGAAGAAAGCCATGAACTTCTGGGCATCGCAATCCTGAATGGATGCAAGCCGTTCACGTTCCTCTTTCCTTTTGCGTTGTTTGGATCTCTCAGAATCGCCTGTATAAATGGCAGGCCTCTTCCCAACCTTCTTTTGCTGTAATTATCATAATTATATCTTGTATGGTGAGTCTAAATATTTTTAAAGAACATACCAATTTTTTTTCGGCACCTTCCAGGTGAGGATGTGTATAGCGAGGCAAGAACACCTCATACATTTTTCTCAAAGACTCTCTCATAGAATCATCTGTTTCTCCATCATCTGCACTCTCAGAACTCATTTCACCATCACTCCATTCCAAATCATCATCTATATCAGCATCCTGACCATCCCTCGAGTCCAGATCTGAGTCGATATGATGTTTCATTGACCGATCTGATCGTGATGATTCTGACTCCGAGTCAGCGCAGTATGTAGGATTGTCCTCAACATCTTGTATCTTTGCAAAGCGTGTACTGGACTGCTTTCGAAGCTCTCTGGCACGAGCAACAGCCTTCTTAGCTCTCCCCATGGTAAGGAACACGAAAAAAGGCGAAAAAACGAAATCAGATTTCACACGAAAATTAGGCAGCGAGCGCTTATTTTCAAAAATGCGAGATATTAGGGGAAATGACTTGTTTTATGATAGATCTACGAGGATTTACGTTAAAACACTCTCAAAATTCTTCGGCTGAGACGCCGACTTTTTGTGCTAGACACTGTAGGAGTCGGTATATAGACTACATAGCCCTACATACCACCGCCTATCACTCCTAGCACGTGCGCTAAACCGGATTCTGTGTCAACTTTCCTGATGTATTGATCAGGAACTTGTGGGCGAGAGTTTAGCGACTAGGGACAAGCCTCGTGACAGGTTGAGCTCATGAATTCGTCGTGGACCACCATCTGCCACCTTCAGAGTCTTATCATGTGTGGCCCAGACTCATTAGGACAGGATTTACAAGTCCTCAGTCGTTTAGGCAGCAGATATCGTCCCGGTATTACTGTGTGGCACTTATCTATTCCCATCGATTTGGATTATTTCTTGTAAGAACACTGCTCCTTTTCTCCACCTGATATGCTGAGATTTGTCGAGACAAGTATTGCATTGGTTGGAATAAAACCAAGTGTGATATATACATTGTACGTCTCGGTTTTCTTTTTTGAGCGCACATACTCACTCCAGATCAACAACGTCAATTCAGTCTCCTCAACGTCGATTCGACTCCTTTCATCAACGTATCCGGCTCCCAGCTACACTGATATATGCATCCCCTTCCTCATTCAAACCCAAGATTAGAGAGCCGATCTAATTAGCTGTTGATCAGAACTTCCTGGAGCTCTCGTAGCCCAAGATAGTTCTCGTATCTACAGTAGGTGGGAGGCAAATGCATGTCCTTAACATCTGGAGTGGAACCTCTAGCGGCATGCTTGGATATAGCATTACGCCAGGAATTTTTTATGGTATCTAGTAAGTAGTACATTGGAGACAATGTATCAACCGAAGTATTTAAAAGTCAAGCTTCATTCCACACCGTCTTTAAATCTGCTATGCCAGACCGATTTATGAAAATATACCATCTCCAGGAATACAGCTACAGCAATACAATATTTTAATAAGTACTAAGGTCCGAGTCTAGTAGGTTCTAAGTGATTATGAGTTGAGATTTCAATGCTATGAAAATAATGTGAGCAATTTAGATCGGCATCCTAATAGAGCACCCTACCTCACACTCAGAAGCAGGATTTTGTTTATTGGGCCTGTTCTAATTTTACAGTTGTCTTTAATACACATCAACAAGCTTCCAGAGTCTGAGAACCATTTGTACAGTCACCCAGACTCCGCTTTAGCACCCACCAAGAAGATCTCGGAGTCCAAGACCCCTATAGTCATGTGTCCAATACTTACCTTCCGTTGTATAGGAATGGAGACACAGGTGGCCCCTGAGTCACAACTCATCAAGTTCTTTCCATGGTTTCAGAGTCCAATTGTAGGCCCTTGTTATGGCCAGAGAGTGGAAGGTTAGGATGGATGCAGTGGCAGAGTTCAGAGTCTGTGTTCAGGGGCATAGGTTAGTGTGTGGTCAGGGTAGTCCATATGGTCTTTATTCTGTTATCTCTTGTTCCTTGTTCCTGATGTTCATGTGGTCCCCTTATTGTGTATTTCTTGGCATCATTGGTTCCTGATTGTTCACAGTATTTATTGGGCTCATACTAGCAGAGGCAATTCAAGACTTTCTCTTTGGATTTCCCCTCTGCTTGGTAAGATTCTCCCCTTTGTATTTATGGTTGTTTATTGATTTACTTTGAATTTCCCCTCTGCTAGCTCTGGCATGACATCCATCAGAGGCCAAGGGTTACCCTTACACATCCAGCCTGCCTTGACACACATGACATCTAATGAGTTCTTTGGTAGACCAGCTAATGATGGAGTGGAGTGTGGTTAGTACAGTCAGTCTCCAATGACCTAGTGCGTATCCAAGTGGTTGCTGCACAGATTCTATATAAGGTGTGCATATTCTGCATCTACTAACAGTTTGCCTGTTACTAATGGCAAATCTCAGACACTATTTATAACATGTACTTGAAGATTTTGATTTGAGGTTCTATAGTCTTTGATTGCAGTACTTTAGAGTAGTAGGCATGTAAATATCTAGATTATTAGCATAGTCTTCATTGTATTTAGCTCTATATACATATGTTAATAGAATAAACTAGTTGATTTTTTTCATTTATTTAATCGCTTTTTTGAATAATAAGAGCCTCAAGAAGGAATAAACTATTATCTACTATTGAGCCTATGGCTGCTAGAGTTTCTATCATAGTCATTGATAGTTCCCACTGCAGCTAGTGTACCGAGAATCGAGGCATTTGCCATGGAAGCTATGGAAAGTATCATAGTGTATCTAAAGTATTGCAATTATAGTGTTTGCCCACTTTTGTGATGAGCTTGTGCTCATCTGTAGTTATTCTTATACTGATGCCTCATATAGTTTCTGAGTGCCTATGACTATTCATTTTCGCATGACATAAACGCAGCCATGCAAAAAAAAATATGCAAAGTTGATTAGATAGAGGGCTAGAACAGGAAACCACTGTCAAAGAGACTCAGTTCCAAGGCAGTGTCATTGTGTATCACTAGGCTTACTCAAGTTCACATGTTGCGTTGAGAGGTCTTATTCCTCAGAAAAAATCCTTGATACAATTTGAACTGTCAATGATCAGTGATGGAATATTAGATAAAACAAGTGTGATATTTGGGATATGATCCGTCTCAAACCCCGTGAAGCGAGAGAATAAATCTCTGAGAAATTGCACAGAAATTAAAGATTGTCAAGTTTCATGTTAGATAATCATTTCTATTCCAGACAATTTTATATACGGAATACCCATACAAAGGTGGGCCCCTATCTCAGAAATTGCTTAGAAATTCTTGGATTGTCATGCCATATCATCACTATTCCAGACGATTATAAATAGAAAATAATTATATTTAAGTAATACAGATACATAAGCGGATGCTTAATTGATCCCTGGATCTAATACAGTGTTTTAAAGGCTTAATAAATATATATGATACTGAGGCGAGAACGTAACACTATTAATAGAAGATATCAGCAACCTTCATCAATACTCCAATTCAATGAACCCTTACCCTGTAGGCACCTTCTACTTCGAAGGAAGCAATTTTGTTTGTTCTAATTGCACGATTGGCCGCTGGGTTGACCACAGCCATTAGTCTGGAACAAGAGATGAGATATAAAAGATGGAGATAATGTATTTCAACGAACCGTTTGCCTGAGAGCAAGGTCTTCCGCTGGGTAGGGCCGCGCTTCAGCAGATGCCAATAAGGTGGCGCAGACAGCGGTGGAAATGAAAGCAGATGTGAAACGCATGCTTGAGTTGTTTAGAGGAGAGGAGGTGATGTTGAGTAAGTTGGTCTGAGTATAGTAGGCTGTCTGTGTTGGATGCAGTAAACTGACCAAGCAGTCCCACTTTATATACCTCGAAGAGAGCTGATTATCACACATTAACCACGCCGAAACCCTTAATTCTTCATCCTTTCGAGAGATGTCCCGTTCCTAAACCCTAGGAACGGGGTGGACCGGGGGAAATTCGGATTGGCAGTCTCAGGGAATATGCTGCCCGATTGAGAGAAGGCACATCGCCTGCCACTGTCGAGTAGAAGCGCTAGCCAAGCTAAATCGGATTCTCCCAAAAATAGATGAACCCACTCTGTGAGATGATCGGAGCGGAAGGACAAAGAAGCTTCGTATTAAGCGCATTCTCAGAATCGGAACAGTGGAAAGTTGACTCGGGAGTCAACGGCAGCATCTGAGAGGACAGAAGGACTTTGACATCGTAGGGCCACCCCTAGCGTCTAACTTGGGCTTATTCGCTGAGTACTTTCAGAGTGCTCCATGCGGATTACTTTTCGCGCGAGCTGAATGAATAATTCAAGCATAATGTCAAGTTACTTATACCGCGTTAGGTAGAGGAAAGGAACTTGAACGGGAAACCAGAACGGTTTAGGGCTTAGCAAGACAATCACATTCGTCGTGAAGGGGACTTTTGGATCAATAATAGGTTTATTGCTATGTGGCAGCATGTGGCGTCGAGGGTTCTCATTCTGCACTTTGATTTTACTTGGCGCAATGAATTTTTTCACTTTGTAGAGTGGATGTAACAAGCTATCTGAGATAGGTAGCTTCTGGATGAAATTTGGGGAACAGGTGAAGCGAAAGAAAAGAATCTCCCATAGAAAATTTGGATGATAGCAGATTGTAGAGAATTTGGATAGTTTACAGAGATGTGTAAACGGGAGGTAACTTTTAGGGTAAATTCGAACTAGACAATGAATGACCTCACCAGAGGCATCGTCTCGGAACTCCTTGGCACAAGCTCATCCCTGAAAAAGGGTCTAATCAGGCTATCAAAAAATGTCAAAAACCTGTCATAAACCTGAAATCGATGAGTTGATGATTTTAATTGTAGGTTGTGCAGGACATGTGGGAAATGGACTGAAGGCGATGACTCGGGATGAATCAAACTCGGTGATCGTCGTCTGACAATCTATTTTACTAAAGGTTCCGGTACGCCCTGAACGTATCATATAAATAGCTAAAATACACGGAGAAACATACTATCACCGGATGGCTTACTTTCACGCCGTCGAATCATCAGACTGACGTGGATTCACGTTGATCCTTCCGGTACTTATGCTTATGCAAAGACGTACAAATATATATCTAATCAAAATAGATTACGGCACGAAGAGTACACTATATAAATCCTACGTTCCAGCGAATAACATGGTTAATGGATATGTAGAACAAATCCTTGGTGGCTGGCCTCCTTCGGCGAAGCGCCAGGGCCATCAGGAAAGTTGACACGGAATCTGTTTTAACGCCCGTGCTAGGAGTGATAGGCGGTGGTATGTAGGGCTATGTAGTCTATATACCGACTCTTAGTGACTCCGTACTTACCTATCCTACCTAGTGCTACCTAGCACTATGGGAAGTTTAGCGCGCGTGGCACACTTTGCTGATGCACGCTCATCAATGATAATCCAGTCTTCCAGGAGGTCAAAGAAATTTAAACACTTGGTATACCTTCGCCGATGCGGATCAGCTTTGACATTTGGATTGGCTAAAGAAGAACTATTAAAGATACCCTGAGGCCCTGACATACATCGAGCGCGCCTGGCGCCAAACGACTTCAGCGGCTGAGTCCTCACCTAAATAACCCGAACAGTTCCGTCTGCAGTCTGCAACGTCTCCTTAGAACTCGTCCTAAGCGGGAAGATTGGCAACACCCTCCAACACTGGTCAAAGAAATCTGAACGGGACATCAACCGTGCATTCATGTCCTTTGAAAAACAAAACCAATTATAATTACCTAATTAGGCAGATGTATACCAATATAATGTGGAAAGATTGAGTCCACAGGTTTGATCTCAACCATGTATAATGCTACATGGTTACTTATCCAACATCAAAACACCTGGCACGGATGGTCATCCTTCCGTCCTCTTCCGCTATCGCCGTGTCGGGTAGAAGGCAAAGACTTTGTGAGCAGCGGAAGTCATCAGCTTCATCAAGTGCTAAATTTGATTCATCAGGGATGACCGCGATGATCAGTACACATGGTTGACAAGAAACGCGCGCATACCAGTGACCTGTTGTACTGCAGCTCTAAATCGGTACAGCGACAGACGCCGTCGATGTTTCCTAGGTTGCCAATCCGAATTGCCCCGTTCGTAGGAATTAGGAACATGTATACTTCTCCAAATCGGTTTGATTGGCTCGGACTTCAGTCAGCTTCTCAATAACAGGGTTGTGGCTGACATCAATAATCGTTCTCCCCGAGGATATAAAGCCGGACTGCCAGCTTGATAAACAGCATCCAACACAGGAAGCCTACTGCACTTTAACCCACTTCTCCAACACATTCTCCTCTAAACAACTCAATCAAATATGCGTTTCACCTCTGCTTTCATTTCTACCGCCGTCTGCGCCACCTTATTGGCATCTACTGAAGCGCGACCCTACCCAGCTGAAGACCTTGCTCTCAGACAAACGGTACGTCAAATACATGGCCCTTGTGTTATGTACCTCGATTCTCATCTCCTGTTACAGACCAATGGCTGTGGTCAACCCAGCGGCCAATCATGCAATTAAAAGTTAAAGCACACCCAATAAACAAAACTCCCTTTTCTAAGTACGAGGTAAGGTGGATTAATTATGATGCCGATATAGCTTGCTGAGATATCATTTTCGCAGCATTAATCACTTAGAAGCTACTAGACCACATACCTGTTTATTAAAGCACTGCATTATACCGAGCGACCAACGAGGGACTCACTTCTGTATCTGTACTCCTTGTATAATATTTTATATTTATAATTCGTTCTGGCATAGCGGTGTGGGATGAAGCTTAACGACTTCTAAGTATTTCAAGCTCGATCCATTGTCTCCAGTTACTAGATGGCATAAGAATTTTTAACTGTCGTCGGGTAATATCCAAGCGTGCCGCCAGAGATTCCACTCCAGAAGTTAAGGGCATGCATTTTCCCCTCCCATCTACTGTGGATACGAGATTTATCCTGGGCTATGAGAGCTCCAAGAAGTTCTGATCAACAGCTACTTAGATCGGCTCTCTAAACTTGAGCTTGAACGAGGAACGGAATACATATATCAGTGTGGCTGAGAGCTGAATACGTTGGATCGACGTTGAAGAGATTGAATTGACATTGTTGATCTGGTTGAGTATGCCCGCTCAGAAAATAACACTGAGACGTACAATGTATATATCACACTTGGTTTTATTCCCACCAACGCAATATGCCTCGACAAATATCAGCGTATCAGGTGGAGAACAACGATCAGATAACTGATCCGAACATTTAGAGATATGATGCCCACCACACTACCCTCATGAGCATTCTCAAACTCTGCTCCACGCTCCCCGCTTGTGCCATACCATAAGAAGACCTTATAGTCCGCGCCGGTGGAGACAGAGTGCAAGCCAGAGGGTGCGTGGGATGCAGAGCGGACGAAGTTGGTGTGAGGTTTCAAGGTCTATGGAGAAAGCTGAGTATGTAGTGAATACAGTGAGACGGGATACGCACCGCGGAGTACTTGTATGATAACTCTGGGAGGAAACGGCGACACCCTTGGGTTGGGAGGTTGTTTGGACAAAGGTTGATCTACGAGCAGGTCAGCATCGAGATCGGGCATGACGGTGGACGAGGACGTACTTGGAGAGAGACTTCTATCCAACATCGACTTCACGCACCTTGTTATCATAACCTACACTGCACATGAATCCCTGTCCTTCAGCGAGACCTGAGATGAGGTTCGTGCGACCTATTCTGGAGACGCGGTCAATGGCGACAAGAGTCATCTGCGACGGAGAGTGAATGGATACGGCCATCGCCGAAGCCGGTGAAGAAGGTTGGTAGGGATGAGACGAGTGTAGCGGGTGTGATGGGCTTCTGGGGTCCCTGGATAAGCGAGGATGTGAGTATGCGTGGGTGGGGGGTGGAGAGGGCAGACAACATGCAGAACGCGACGGGACCGTCGCCATTGCGAGGATCGAAGACATTAAGAACACCATCGAGACTTAAGCTAGCGACGACGTCTTTGTTTGTCCAGGTATTGCCGAGTTAGTGGAAGGCGGCTTCGCTGCCGACTCTGTCTAGGTCGTGGTCGCTTTGCGGGTTTCGACGTCCCCTAAGGAAGCAACTCAATATAGGGTGAATGATGAGCTTAGCGAGACGTACAGATCTTGACTGTACAATTAGCCGAGGAGGTCACGATGTTCCTGCTGCCCGGCGACCATGAGCCTGTGTACTGCGGTACAATCAGACAGCGTAGTCAAACATTGAGAAATCTGAAACGTACCACACCACCCTTATGAGCATTCTCAAACTCTGCTAAACACTCTCCGCTCTCGTCACCCCATAAGATCTTTAATCCGCGCCGGTGGAGACAAAGTGTGAGCCAGAGAGTGCGTAAGATGCGGAGTGGACGAAGTTGGTGTGAGTTTTCAGGGTCTATGAAGAAAGCTGAGTATGTAGCGTGTACAGTAAGATAGTATACGCACCGCGGAGTACTTGTATGATGCACCTGTGACGAAGAAAAGGTGAGCTTACGGTGCACGCATAGTAACGCTCTATGGCGCACCTTGATGGAATCGAATCCATGTTGTCTGGTGTTGTGAGTGAGAGGACGTAAGGTAGGTGATACTCGGCACCAGGCGCCATCCAAGAAAATTCTTTATTGATGATTGACCATACAGGAGACATGAGTGACATGTTAAGGGGAAAACACAAGCGAGAAAGAGATACATGTAGGGTAAAGAAGATATGAAAGCACATAATGCTATTAGTATTAGGAGATCGGAGAGAACAAGTAGATAAGCCACAAAAATAGATTTGGATAAGCAAGGAAACAAAAAATAGGGCGCGGCGGGAGGGAAGGCAAAAAGCGGAGCGTTGACTAGCGAAGTCAAGTCAGCGAGCGAAAACCTCGAAAAGCGGCGGAGGACACACTTTGCGAGGTCTAGTGAGTGACTGAGAGAAAGGCTGCGGTTCTCCTCCTCTCCCCCAAATAATACTTCCCGGGTGATCCTACAAGGCTGCACATACTGGTCGCTGCTAATGGCACGCCGCCCATGTAGCCTTGAACCCTGCGGAAGAATGGGAGGGGGAAAAGAAAAGCGGCGGCATGGCGCATGCTGTAGCGATGACTAAGCGTTTGCGACTTCTTGGATTCGCCCGGTGTAAATCGAGATCTAAACAAAGAATAATCAAGCTATCATCTCAGCAGTTGCGGCACGGAATGGTCGGCGATGACGGATTGCAACAGCGTTGGTAGCTTTGGAGTGGCCTGCGATCTCGCCTGCTGAGCCAGTGTCGAACTGGAAGACTTGCACGCCGTAGTTTGTCCTCCGGATCGGTCGATCTGGCACGCTTGGCAACGAAGGTTGTGTCTCGGCAAGTGCGGCACGTGCGAGAAGGGGATGGGCTTCTTGCCGCAGCCAAAGGTCGATGCGGTGTTATATCGCAAAGCAGTATCAGAATCGAACAACGGCCGTCTTCGATTCTCGTATGGATGCAGTCGATTCTGCGTCTCGATCTTCGCTAACAGAGAGAGCAAAGTGGAGAGTGGATATAATGCCAGTCGAAAGAGGCTGAGGGTTTTGCACCCTTCCTGTCGCAGACCGGCAGACGTGAGGTGCGGCGCCACTTGCGAATAGAATACGGGCGGCTGGAGTGGCGTTAAAGTTGGATAGAGGGCTGTAGAACAACCTGAGAGGTCGCAGAGGGCGGCATGAGGGCGTCGGGAGCAGCTGCAGGCATTCCACAGCATGGGCGCAGGATGTGATCGACATACGACTCGACCATGACAACGCGGTTCTTCTCTTGAGTTCGCGCTCGCTCGCTCGCACTACGACGAGTTCACACGTATTTCAGAACAGCAGAAACCGCACACTCACCCAATGTCAGCACAAGCAGCTTGGTCAGCAGCACTCACAATCAGGCGGCTTGGATATAGCATTACGCCAGGAATTTTTTATGGTATCTTGTAGTACACTGGAGACAATGTATCGACCGAAGTATTTGAAAGTCAAGCTTCATTCCACACCGTCTTTAAATCTGCTACGCCAGACCGATTTATGAAAATATATCATATCCAGGAATACAGCTACAGTAATACAGATACAGTAATACAATGTTTCAATAAGTACTAAGGTCCGAGTCTAGTAGGTTCTAAGTGATTATGAGTTGAGACCATAATGCTACGAAAATAATATGTGAGCAATCTGGATCGGCATCCTAATAATGCACCCTACCTCGTACTCAGAAGCAGGATTTTGTTTATTGGGCTTGTTCTAACTTCTAATTGCATGATTGTCCGCTGGGCTGACCGCAGGCATTGGTCTGGAACAAGATATGAGATACATAATAAAGGACGATGTATGTTGACGTACTGTTTGCCTGAGAGCAAGGTCTTCAGCTGGGTAGGGCCGCGCTTCAGCACCTGCCAATAATGTGGCACAGACGGCGGTGGAGATGAAAGCAGATGTGAAACGCATGTTTAATTGAGTTGTTTAGAGAAGAATGTGTGAGAGATGTGGATTTGAGTGCAGGAGGCTTTCTGTATTGGATGTCGTTAATCAAGCAAGCAGTCCGACTTTATATTCTTCGGAGGGACTGATTATTGACGTCAGCCACAACCCTGTCATTGAAAATCTGACAGAAGTCCGAGCCAATGAAAACCATTTGGAGAAGTATACATGTCCCTAGGTCCTACGAACGGGGCAATTCGGATTGGCAACCAAGGGAACATCGATGGCGTCTGTCGCTGTGCCGATGTAGAGGTGCAGGACAACAGGTCACTATGCGCGCGTTTCATGTCAACCGTGTGTACTGATCATCGCGGTCATCCCTTATGAATCAAATTTAGCACTTGATGAAGTTGATGGCTTCCGCTTGCTCACAATGCCTTTGGTTTCTAACGGACTCGGCGATAGCGGAAGAGGACGGAGGGAGGACCATCCGTGCCAAGCTTTTTTATGCTGGATAAATAACAGTGTACTACCAGCCATTAAACGTTCTGCATTCAATTATTATACTTCCCAAGTTCCTGTGCATTAAGAGCTGTGTAATTATGATTTCGCTTTCGAAAGACATGAATGCCTTGGGAGTACGTTCGAATTGTTTGACCGGTGTAGGTTAAAGTGGATGGTATCGCCAATGGTCCCAATGCGGCGGAGTTCGTTTTTGATGTAGATGTTGCAGACTGGAGACGGAACCGTTCGGGTTTCTTAAGCCAGGACTCAGCCGCTGAAGTCATTTCGGCGTCAGACTCGGAGGCGCTCGAGGTATGTCAGGGACGCGGGATATGTTTAATAGTTCTTCTTTAGCCAATCCAAACGTCAGAACTGATCCGCATCGGCGCAGGTACCTCACATGTGTAAATCCCTTTGGCTTTTCTCCATTATCAGTGATGAGTGTGGCGTTCCGCCGACGCACAACCTACAATTAAACCATCAATTCATCGGCGACTCAGCTTTATGACAGCGTCTTCGAGACGATGCGTCTGGTGAGGTCATTGATTTTCTATCTTGTTGGACCATTCAAGTTTCCTTTAGTCTTGCTACAATCTGCCTTAATCCCGAATTTCTATTCAAGATTGATTTTTTCTCTCCCTTCACGACTTTCCTAATTTTCCTTCAGCCGCAGCCTATCTCGGATAGCTTACATCCATTCAAACAAATAACAAGCTTTATTACGCCAAGCAAACGAAGTTGCAGAAATAGAGCATTCTGGAAGCACTGTATGATGATGCCCCGGCGTATAAGCCCTTGGACACTCGGGTGGCCCTGTGATGGAAAGCTTCCTCTGCCCTCTCCGATGCTCCCGTTGGCTTCCGAGTCTTTTCCACTGTCCCTATTCCGAAAATGCGCTTGATACGAAGCTTGTGTTTCTTCACGCGCCGATCATTTTACGAAGTGAATTCATCTATTTTTGGGAGAATTTCATTTAGCTTCAAGTTGCGCAGCGCTTCCCATTGGCAGGTCCCTTCTGCACTGAGCAGCGTAGTCCCTGAGACTGCCAATCCGAATTGCCCCGTTCCAGTCCG
>KN837091.1:1413275-1424516 GCA_000827215.1 Sphaerobolus stellatus SS14 | reverse complement strand
TTTCAGAGTGCTCCATGCGGATTACTTTTCGCGCGAGCTGAATGAATAATTCAAGCATAATGTCAAGTTATTTATACCGCGTTAGGTAGAGGAAAGGAACTTGAACGGGAAACCAGAGAGGTTTAGGGCTTAGCAAGACAATCACATTCGTCGTGAAGGGGACTCTTGCATCAATAATAGGTTTATTGCTATGTGGCAGCATGTGGCGTCGAGGGTTCTCATTCTGCACTTTGGTTTTACTTGGTGTAATGAATTTTTTCACTTTGTAGAGTGGATGTAACAAGCTATCTGAGATAGGCAGCGTCTGGATGAAATTTAGGGAACAGGTGAAGCTAAAGAAAAGAATCTCCCATAGAAAATTTGGATAGTTTACAGAGATGTGTAAACGGGAGATAACTTTTAGGGTAAATTCGAAATAGACAATGAATGACCTCACCAGAGGCATCGTCTCTGAACTCCTTGGCACAAGCTCATCCCTGAAAAAGAGTCTAATCACGCTGTCAAAAAATGTCAAAAACCTGTCATAAACCTGAAATCGATGAGTTGATGATTTTAATTGTAGGTTGTGCAGGACATGTGGGAAATGGACTGAAGGCGATGACTCGGGATGAATCAAACTCGGTGATCGTCGTCTGACAATCTATTTTACTAAATGTTCCGGTACGCCCTGAACGTATCATATAAATAGCTAAAATACACGGAGAAACATACTATCACCGGAAGGCTTACTTCCACGCCGTACAATCATCAGACTGACTTGGATTCACGTTGATCCTTCCGGTACTTATGCTTATGCAAAGACGTACAAATATATATTTAATTAAAATAGATTACAGCACGAAGAGTACACTATATAAATCCTACGTTCCAGCGAATAACATGGTTAATGGATATGTAGAACAAATCCTTGGTGGCTGGCCTCCTTCGGCGAAGCGCCACACTCATCAATGATAATCCAGTCTTCCAGGAGGTCAAAGAGATTTAAACGCTTCATATACCTTCGCCGATGCGGATCAGCTTTGACGTTTGGATTGGCTAAAGAAGAACTATTAAAGATACCCTGAGGCCCTGACATGCATCGAGCGCGCCTGGCGCCAAACGACTTCAGCGGCTGAGTCCTCACCTAAATAACCCGAACAGTTCCGTCTGCAGTCTGCAACGTCTCCTTAGAACTCGTCCTAAGCGGGAAGATTGGCAACACCCTCCAACACTGGTCAAAGAAATCTGAACGGGACACCAACCGTGCATTCATGTCCTTTGAAAAACAAAACCAATTATAATTACCTAATTAGGCAGATGTATACCAATATAATGTGGAAAGATTGAGTCCACAGGTTTGATCTCAACCATGTATAATGCTACATGGTTACTTATCCAACATCAAAACACCTGGCACGGATGGTCATCCTTCCGTCCTCTTCCGCTATCGCCGTGTCGGGTAGAAGGCAAAGACTTTGTGAGCAGCGGAAGTCATCAGCTTCATCAAGTGCTAAATTTGATTCATCAGGGATAACCGCGATGATCAGTACACATGGTTGACAAGAAACGCTCGCATACCAGTGACCTGTTGTACTGCAGCTCTAAATCGGTACAGCGACAGACGCCGTCGATGTTTCCTAGGTTGCCAATCCGAATTGCCCCGTTCGTAGAACTTAGGAACATGTATACTTCTCCAAATCGTTTTGATTGGCTCGGACTTCAGTCAGCTTCTCAATAACAGGGTTGTGGCTGACATCAATAATCGTTCTCCCCGAAGATATAAAGCCGGACTGCCAGCTTGATAAACAGCATCCAACACAGGAAGCCTACTGCACTTAAACCCACTTCTCCAACACATTCTCCTCTAAACAACTCAATCAAATATGCGTTTCACCTCTGCTTTCATTTCCACCGCCGTCTGCGCCACCTTATTGGCATCTACTGAAGCGCGACCCTACCCAGCTGAAGACCTTGCTCTCAGACAAACGGTACGTCAAATACATGGCCCTTGTGTTATGTACCTCGATTCTCATCTCTTGTTACAGACCAATGGCTGTGGTCAACCCAGCGGCCAATCATGCAATTAAAAGTTAAAGCACACTCAATAAACAAAACTCCCTTTTCTAAGTACGAGGTAAGGTGGATTAATTATGATGCCGATATAGCTTGCTGAGATATTATTTTCGCAGCATCAATCACTTAGAACCTACTAGACCACATACCTGCTTATTAAAGCACTGCATTATACCGAGCGACCAACGAGGGACTCACTTCTGTATCTGTACTCCTTGTATAATATTATATATATATAATTCGTTCTGGCATAGCGGTGTGGGATGAAGCTTAACGACTTCTAAGTATTTCAAGCTCGATCCATTGTCTCCAATTACTAGATGGCATAAGAATTTCCAACTGTCGTCGGGTAATATCCAAGCGTGCCGCCAGAGATTCCACTCCAGAAGTTAAGGGCATGCATTTTCCCCTTCCATCCACTATGGATACGAGATTTATCCTGAGCTATGAGAGCTCCAGGAAGTTCTGATCAACAGCTACTTAGATCGGCTCTCTAAACTTGAGATGGAACGAGGAACGGAATACATATATCAGTGTGGCTGAGAGCTGAATACGTTGGATCGACGTTGAAGAGATTGAATTGACATTGTTGATCTGGATGAGTATGCCCGCTCAGAAAATAACACTGAGACGTACAATGTTATATATCCCACTTAGTTATATTCCCACCAACGCAATATGCCTCGACAAATATCAGCGTATCAGGTGGAGAACAACGATCAGATAACTGATCCGAACATTTAGAGATATGATGCCCACCACACTACCCTCATGAGCATTCTCAAACTCTGCTCCACGCTCCCCGCTTGTGCCATACCATAAGAAGACCTTATAGTCCGCGCCGGCGGAGACAGAGTGCAAGCCAGAGGGTGCGTGGGATGCAGAGCGGACGAAGTTGGTGTGAGCTTTCAAGGTCTATGGAGAAAGCTGAGTATGTAGTGAGTACAGTGAGACGGGATACGCACCGCGGAGTACTTGTATAATAACTCTGGGAGGAAACGGCGACACCCTTGGGTTGGGAGGTTGTTTGGACAAAGGTTGATCTGCGAGCAGGTCAGCATCGAGATCGGGCATGACGATGGACGAGGACGTACTTGGAGAAAGACTTCTATCCAACATCGACTTCACGCACCTCGTTATCATAGCCTACACTGCACATGAATCCCTGTGCTTCAGCGAGACCTGATATGAGGTTCGTGTGACCTGTTCTGGAGACACGGTCAATGACGGCAAGAGTCATCGGCGACGGAGAGTGAATGGATACGGCCATCGCCAGAGCCGGTGAAGAAGGTTGGTAGGGATGAGACGGGTATAGCGGGTGTGATGGGCTTCTGGGGTCCCTGGATAAGCGAGGATGTAAGTATGCGTGGGTGGGGGGTGGGGAGGGCAGACAACATGCAGAACGCGACGGGACCGTCGCCATTGCGAGGATCGAAGACAATAAGAACATCATCGAGACTTAAGTTAGCGACGACGTCTCTGCTTGTCCAGGTATTGTCGAGTTGGTGGAAGGCGGCTTCGCTGCCGAGTGTCTAGGTCGTGGTCGCTTTGCGGGTTTCGACGTCCCCTAAGGATGCAACTCAATATAGGGTGAATGATGAGCTTAGCGAGACGTACAGATCTTGACTGTACAATTAGCCGAGGAGGTCACGATGTTCCTGCTGCCAGGCGACCATGAGCCTGTGTACTGCGGTACGATCAGACAGCGTAGTCAAACATTGAGGAATCTGAAACGTACCACACCACCCTTATGAGCATTCTCAAACTCTGCTAAACACTCTCCGCTCGTGCCACCCCATAAGAAGATCTTTAATCCGCGCCGGTGGAGACAAAGTGTGAGCCAGAGGGTGCGTAGGATGCGGAGTGGACGAAGTTGTCGTGAGCTTTCAGGGTCTATGGAGAAAGCTGAGTATGTAGCGTGTACAGTGAGATAGTATACGCACCGCGGAGTACTTGTATGATGCACCTGTGACGAAGAAAAGGTGAGCTTACGGTGCACGCGTAGTAACGCTCTATGGCGCACCTTGATGGAATCGAATACATGTTGTCTGGTGTTGCGAGTGAGGACGTAAGGTAGGTGATACTCAGCGCCAGGCGCCATCCAAGAAAATTCTTTATTTGGAGTTCGGCGCCGCGGCAGAACTCTATCGTGATCAGATTGCGCTCTCGTCTTGCCCCTCGAGCCCCATGCTAACCACTCCTCATTAAGTAGGCGGTCTCAAACCCGATCCATCTCAACATACTCTTAATGAGAGTATAGTATCCTGAACCGTCAAGCCAGGGATGAGCGCACCTTTGTCCCTGCTGCACGTTACAGGCGCAGTAGACACGTTCTGCAACAGCCACAGCGCCATGCTGTCACTGTCACGTGCACGCCTGCTGGTGACTTGGGAATGAGCTCTCAGCGCTAATTGGCTTTCAGTCGTTCACAGGCGTGTCAAGTCTCGGTTCCACGCACCTCTTGTTCCCAGCCTTGATTGTGGACACTGCCATCTTGTTCTGTCTTACTGCTCCTTGCACTACACTACCATTGCCCATTCCTTCACCAAGTGACTCAGTGATATATACCTCGGCCATTCTTTCAGAAGAGCTCGCGGAAACTAGGACTTGTTCACTTCCCCAAGATAAACGAAAGATCGATGGAGGTGACGAGTAAGATACATCCGAAACTGCCCATATCTTTCACTCTGACGGTTGATTTTGCAGTTACTCAGGCTAGCGACCTCCCACCCAATACCTTTACGCTGCAACACCTCACCTTTGTGGAAATCGTGACTGGAGACATTCGGCTTTGTACTGATCCTGTTAAGTATGACCATAAAATCGGCCATCAGGCTTTTTGGGACTTCAAACATGCATTGTATGTCCTTATTCAGCGCCGTTATAGGTCCTACTCATTGATCAATAGTCCGTCTCTTGACAAAGCGTCGAAGATCGCCTTCAATGTATTCCATAGATCGACTTTCAAGCCCGACAAGTGCCTGGGTAGAGCGGAGGCCACTGTGGACCAATTACTTGAACTTCAACGACAAAAGTCCGACAAGGGTGAGCCCCTTACTTCTATGGATAGAGTCGAGGTCGATTGAGCTCTTGACAATATTACAGATATTAGTCTACTCTTGACCGACAAAGAGGGCAAACCCTCCACCGGTCGATTATATCTTCGAGTTCAACAGCAGACAGTGGAAGCCTTGGGTCGCGTTGCTGTGGAGGAGGCCCGAAAAGCGGAACAGAAGCTATCACCATCACTAGTCACCCGAGCTGTGGACTCGGCTGGCAGTATCACCAACCTCGTTTCGAATCAAGAAGTCATTATGACTTCTTTCGACTCGCTCCTCGGGAAAGTCGATGGGTTGGTGAAACTCGCAGATGAAATAGCCAAGGTCTGATGCACGCTCTCTTACGTCTATTGTTACTTTCTGACACGTTAAAGATTCATCCTTATGTCAACTTCGCATGGCAAGTGCTCTCTGTAGGATTCAAGGTGAAGTTCATTACACAACCATGCAACTCTTATTTAATTGAGTCTCACTTGATAGATGGTCAAAGCGCAACAACTTCAAGACCAAAAGATCTCGGCTTTAGTCACGACAATGGAAGACATCTACACATTTACAGCTTCAGTGGACAAGTTCAAAGATGGATGTCCCCTTCAAGCTGTCGTGACGCAGATTTTGGCACAAACGATCGAGTGCGGATTTTTTATTCAAGAATATGCACGTAATAAATTTGCGGGTAAGTTGTGACAATCTCAGATACAGCGCAAAATCTAACGCTATATGGAGCAGCGAGGGCTTTCAAGCAGCCTTTCTCTGGAGCGCATGAACTGATCGATCAGTTCTGCGCTGAATTCAAACGACTTCGAGCTAACTTTGATTCGGGGGTCAACATTGCCACTGCATTGGTTCTATCCCAAACTGCACGTACCGTTGACTCAATTAGTGTGTATAAATTTTGTTCGCTATGCCTTCATTAATTAGAGCTCATTCACAGGACGTGATCAAGTTTTGTCGAAGCTCCAACCTGTCTCTATGGATGAGTACAATCGGCGACCCTGTATTCCAAACACAAGGCTAAACGTCATCAAGTCAATCACAGACTGGATTGCGGATGATTCAAGAGAGAGAAAGACTGTTTTTTGGCTCTACGGCCTTGCAGGGTCCGGGAAGAGCACTCTGTCAACAACGATTGCACAAACCATGCGTGACCTTCAACGCTTAGGGGCATTCTTTTACTTCGATCGCAGTAAATCGGAAAAAGATGCTGCCTCACTTATCAGGACACTAGCATATCAGCTTGCCTTGGCCAACACTCACATCGGTGACAAGCTGACAACAATTGTGGAAAACAGCCCGAACATCGTGTCCATGCCGTTCGAATTTCAATTCTCCACACTTCTCTCCGCAAAGGCACTAAATATAGTTGATTGGCGTGGTGGTCCGATCGTCCTGGTCATCGATGCACTAGATGAGTGCGGGAATGAAAAAGGTCGGGAACCCTTAATGCAAGCATTATTGAAGGGCTTTGCGGAACTCCCTCCATTCATTCGGCTTCTTGTTGTCAGCCGCCCGGAGGCCGACATTCGTCGTAAACTTGAATCACATTCGTCCGTGTATCCATACCACCTGGACATTGATTCTGAAGCCAACACGAAAGACATTCCCATATACCTACAACAGCGTTTCTCGGAAATACGCAACGCCCAGGAGGAGGGCTCTTCTCTCGACTCTGATTGGCCAAGCAGTGACAGTCTTAGCGTTCTAGCGCAATATGCAGCTGGACTATTCGTATGGGCATCAACTGCTTGCCTGTATATAGAAGCATATGATCCCAAGGCTCGTCTCATAGAGCTCCTTGATCAGGAACTCAAGACCACCACATCAGAGCCTTTTGCCGGTTTGGACCAATTGTACAAAATCGGCCTACAATCTACAGGAAAATGGAACATACCTTCGTTTGCTTCAGACTGTTGCAATATACTAGGAATAGTTCTTTCTGCAAGAGACCCTCTTTCATGCTCCGCCATCAACTCACTCCTGGGATTGCAGACATCAAGCATCCAGGTGGTCTCCAAATTAGGTTGTGTCCTTCGTGGGAGTCACACAGAAGCAGTTCGTACTCTGCACCCTTCGTTCCAAGACTATCTCTCCAACCGATGTAGTGGTGAAGCCTGGTCTATCAACATTGAGGAGTATAACCAAAGAATAGCTGTCTGTTGCATCAACTTTCTGGATAATAGCTTACATGAAAATATTTGTGGATTATCACTGGAAGATGACTTATGGGAGCCAGTGTTACCAGAGGCACTTTCTTATGCATCCAGATATTGGATTGAACACATCATTATGATCCCTAGTGCTGGAGATGACATTGGGAGTCGGATCCACAGCTTCTTAGACAACCATCTGCTGCATTGGATAGAAGCTCTTGCAGTTCTGAAGAGGACTGACCTGACCATTTGGTTGTTGGAGAATCTTCTCAATTGGATAAAGGTCTGTCATCTGGCCCAGACTTTGTGAATGCTCCCCTAACAGTTATCTTATAGCAATTGTTCCCTGAGTTCATTGATTTGCACAACATGGTGTATGATGCTCATTGCTTTACACAATATTTTGCCAACAGCATTGAAAAACATCCCCTGTTGATATATATGGCTGCATTGCCATTTACTCCATCCGAAACAGGCATCTACCAGAGGCACTATCATCCAGGATTACCTAAGGTCATTTGTGGTACAATGCATTCTTGGCCTCCACAATTGCTGCAACTTCAAGGCCACAATGGTTCGGTTCAGTCTGTTGCATTCTCACAGGATGGATCAAAGATTGTCTCAGGGTCTGATGACAAGACCATTCGAGTTTGGGATGCAAGCACAGGTGCTGAGATCCTTCCACCACTGCAAGGCCACAATGATTTGGTTCGGTCTGTTGCATTCTCACAGGATGGATCAAAGATTGTCTCAGGGTCTGATGACAAGACCATTCGAGTATGGGATGCAAGCACAGGTGCTGAGATCCTTCCATTACTGCAAGGCCACAATGGTTTGGTTCAGTCTGTTGCATTCTCACAGGATGGATCAAAGATTGTCTCAGGGTCTTCTGACGAGACCATTCGAGTTTGGGATGCAAGCAAACATACTGAGATCCTTCCACCACTCCAAGGCCACAATGGTTGGGTTCGGTCTGTTGCATTCTCACAGGATGGATCAAAGATTGTCTCAGGGTCTTCTGACCACACCATTCGAGTTTGGGATGCAAACACAGGTGCTGAGATCCTTCCACCACTGCAAGACCACAATGGTTTGATTCTGTCTGTTGCATTCTCACAGGATGGATCAAAGATTGTCTCAGGGTCTACTGACAAGACCATTCGAGTTTGGGATGCAAACACACATGCTGAGATCCTTCCACCACTGCGAGGCCACAATGGTCCAGTTGGGTCTGTTGCATTCTCACAGGATGGATCAAAGATTGTCTCAGGGTCTGATGACAAGATCATTCAAGTTTGGGATGCAAGCAAACATGCTGAGATCCTTCCACCACTGCAAGGCCACAATGGTTGGGTTTGGTCTGTTGCATTCTCACAAGATGGATCAAAGATTGTCTCAGGGTCTGATGACAAGACCATTCGAGTTTGGGATGCAAGCACAGGTGCTGAGATCCTTCCACCACGGCAAGGCCACAATGGTTTGGTTCGGTCTGTTGCATTCTCACAAGATGGATCAAAGATTGTCTCAGGGTCTGATGACGAGACCATTCGAGTTTGGGATGCAAGCACAGGTGTTGAGATCCTTCCACCACTGCGAGGCCACAATGGTTCGGTTCTGTCTGTTGCATTCTCACAGGATGGATCAAAGATTGTCTCAGGGTCTGATGATGAGACCATTCGAGTTTGGGATGCAAGCACAGGTGCTGAGATCCTTCCACCACTCCAAGGCCACAAAGATTTGGTTCGGTCTGTTGCATTCTCACAAGATGGATCAAAGATTGTCTCAGGGTCTTCTGACAAGACCATTCGAGTTTGGGATGCAAGCAAACATGCTGAGATCCTTCCACCACTGCAAGGCCACAATGGTTTGGTTTGGTCTGTTGCATTCTCACAGGATGGATCAAAGATTGTCTCAGGGTCTTCTGACGAGACCATTCGAGTTTGGGATGCAAGCAGAGGTGTTGAGATCCTTCCACCACTGCGAGGGATTGTCTCAGGGTCTGATGATGAGATCTTTCAAGTTTGGGATGCAAGCACAGGTGCTGAGATCCTTCCATCACTGCAAGGCCATAATGATTGGGTTCAGTCTGTTGCATTCTCACAGGATGGATCAAAGATTGTCTCAGGGTCTGATGACGAGACCATTCAAGTTTGGGATGCAAGCACAGGTGCTGAGATCCTTCCTCCTATTAGTCAGAACAATGCCCATAATGTGTTCATGGTGGAGAAGCATCTTATATCCTTGAAAAATGGGTGGTTTTTAGATACAAAGACTGGTGCTCAGCTTGGTAGACTTCCTGTTGAGTTCTCTTCTTATGCATGGTGTTCTTTGGGCTCTCATGCCATAGGATGGACAGCACAGCACAAAATTGTAATAATTAATTTCACAAGGGATCATTATTGATCATATACTGTGAGGGAAATATCTAATTCCCCATGGGTCACACTGATTTGTGCCAGATTTGATATGTTGTAGCCCCCGATAGTACAAAGAGAATTAGCCATCTTTGAACAAATTAATGGTTTAGTTCTTGAGATGCAAATTTTCCAACCTTTTTCACACTTACTGAATTAAGACACACATTATATACCCTGGGGAAATAGATAACTCAGGCATGATAAAATCTTTTCAGGCTAATTTTTGGATATGTTGTAGCTCTGATGAAGGGGAAAATTTTGAGCCAATTTTTATGAGAATTGGCGGTACAGTTCTTAAGGTATTTACATTACAATGTGGGGTATAGGTGTTAAGCCTCGTGCTTAAGTGGCATGCCACGTGACTTCGTTTAACCTCCACAAAGCTTCGGAGAGCTTCGTTCAACTTCACATCTTACTTCGTTCGACTTTGCGTTCTCCCCTCATCTTCGTGTTCGCACAACAAACCCTTGACCCACATCCTGACTTCTTCTTGATCCCGAGGGCAATGCCTTTGCCCACATACTTTGTTCAATCACTCTATCTGCTCCACTATTCCATAAGACTATTATTAGTCTCTTACAGACCTGGCACAATTGGTCCTTGATACTTCTTCTATTCTGACAAGTGACACTTCATCATGTTCGTTTCCAATTCATTTGTATTGTTTCCGTTCACTTATTGTTCTCATGACATATCCTCTGTTCACTTATATTCCTTATTGCATATTTGTCTGTCATACCTTTTCGATTGTTCACATTATTCATTTATAGATTCCCCTGAATCTTCGCTATTTGACGATATGCATACAGACAAGGTCCAGTCCTTGTCCCAGCACTATTAAATAACACCATATCTTTTCATTAAATATACATTTTTGAAAGATTCTTTTATAATCTGATACGGAATCCTTTAAAGTAGGTTGGACCCAAATTTGGAATTTTTCCGACCCCTTTTTGAGGTAGTTGCCTTAGGACAGACTTTTAAGCCTCTTATGGAGGCCTACACCAGTCCTTGTCCCACACCCTGGCCACCCATTGAAGCATGTGTGCTTGTCGAGGGGCCTTAAATTTTGAATGATATGCTACATATAAGTACTGTATAGTATATAAATGATCCCAAACCATTGTTCTTTGATGATAAGTGGTCTACAGTCAGGTCTTGGGTGCCTGGTGAGGCATATATGAGGCCCATAGAATCTATGGTGTGTATAAAGTCAGAACTAAAGCCTAGGCACCCAACATTTGTATTTGGGGAACATGTAAGAAAACATAGAGCATTTTAGAAGGAGTACTTGAGTTCTTTACTGCAGGTTCTGGGAAGTGAGAAATAAATTTCACATTTATTAAAGCTGTGGACCCCCAAATTAGATGAAAGAAATTTATAGAGGGAGCATTTCAGACCCAATCATCATAATACTTTTACAATAAATACTTAAATATATAAGGATACTACACCCAAAATATGACAGCCATCCGAGAACTGGCAGCTGAGCTATGGCCACTGGGACAAGGAGTGGGCCTGGGACAAGGAGTGGACCTTGCCTGTATACCCATGGTTCTATCA
>KN837091.1:1372765-1402496 GCA_000827215.1 Sphaerobolus stellatus SS14 | reverse complement strand
TCATTGGTTCGTTCCCCTTTCTTTATTGTTTCCAGTTTCATCAGATCATTGTTCACTTTCCTTTCGGAGTTAATGTTCCCGTTTCCGGACGGTATATAGTGGGCTCACTCTGGCAGAGGCAATCCAAGTCTTTCTCTTTGGATTTCCCCTCTGCTAGGTGAGATTCCCTTGCATGTATATATTTCGTTTACTTATATATCCTTGGATTTCCCCTCTGCTAGCTCGGCGTGACGTCCGCTCGGCTTCGAGGGTTGCCCTTACACTTACAGTTTCATCCACCCATCTCGCTCCTCTCATGGCACTCCTGTGCTCTTCATTTGAAAGAAGGATGGCTCACTTCGCTTGTGTGTAGACTTTCGTGGTCTTAACCACTTATCGCAGAAGGATTGTTATCCGCTTCCTCTCATCTCTGATTTATTGGATGCTCTGAAGCATGCTCATATCTATTCTAAGATCAATCTTTGTCATGCTTACCATCTGGTTCGCATCACTGAAGGTGACAAGTGGAAAACCGCTTTTTGAACTTGCTATGGTTTGTTCAAGTGGCTCATCATGCCCTTTGGACTCTCCAATGCCCCTGCGTCTTTCCAACACTTTATGAATGACGTCTTCACAGACTTGTTGTACATTAATGTCGTCATCTATCTCGATGACATTCTTATCTATTCTGATAACATCGAAGAACATTGCAAACATGTCAAAGAAGTTCTTCGAAGACTTTGGAAACACAGTCTCTTCGCCCACGGTGATAAATGTGAATTTCACAAGTCTGAAGTTGAACATTTAGGATATATTATCAGCAGCAAAGGTCTAAAGATGTTCGAAGACAAAATCAAGGTTATTCAAGATTGGCCTGTGCCTCGGAAGGTTAAAGATGTTCAGTCTTTCCTTGGCTTTGCCAACTTCTACCGAAGATTCATTAATGGTTATTCAAAGATAACCGTTCCTTTGACTCGTCTGACTAAAAAAGGCTTGCTGTGGGACTTCACTTCAGCCTGCCTCAAAGCTTTCGAAGCTCTTAAGCTTGCTTTCACTTCCACTCCTACTCTAGTACACTATATTCCTAAAGCTCAACTTGTGGTGGAAACTGATGCTTCAGACTATGCTTTGGCAGCTATACTCTCATTATGGATTAATGGTGAACTTCATCCTATTGCCTTTCATTCAAGAACCTTTACTTCTACTGAACTCAATTACGATGTTCATGATAAAGAACTACTTGCAATCTTCGAAGCTTTTAAAAGGTGGCATCATTACCTCGAAGGTGCTACACACACTGTCAATGTGATCACCGACCACAAGAACTTAGAGTACTTCGCTACAACGAAGTTACTCACTCGAAGACAGGCGAGATGGTCCGAACATCTCTTGCAGCTCAATTTTATCATCCACTTCTGTCCTGGACATCTCGGTACAAAGCCTGACTCTCTCACTTGATGATGGGACATCTACCCAAAAGAGGGGAGTAGCAACTATGCCAGTGCCAATCCGCAAAATCATAAACCTATATTCAGTAATCAACAGTTGGCATCGTCCCTTAGAGCCACAACCCTAATGCATCCTGTTCTCTGAGGTGCAATAATCATGGATCTAGAACGACTCCATGAATCCATTCACACACCGCTCAAAGATGACGAAGTGGCTTTGCATCACCTCAAAGATTCCTCCAATCCTCATTGGAAACTTGAAGAAGATGGATTACTTCGTTACAAGGGTAAAATTTATGTTCCAAACCTCAATGACCTTCGTCTTCAGGTTCTCAAGTTCAAACATAACCACATTCTTTCTGGTCACTTCAGGCAGAACAAGACTCTTCAGCTCATACGAAGAGACTACGTTTGGCCAAAACTATGCAGCTTCATTATCGACTATTGTAGATCTTGTACCATCTGCAAATGTTCGAAGACTCCTCACCATAGACCTTATGGTTTACTTCAGCAGTTACCAGTTCCTGAACTACCTTGGAACTCGATTTTGATGGACTTTATCAAACAACTACCTTCATCGAATGGTTTCACTGCTATTCTGGTCGTAGTTGACCGACTCACGAAGCAAGGAATCTTCATTCCTACCAATGACACAATCACTTCACCAAGGCTTGCCAAACTCTTCATGCTTCATATATTCTCGAAGCATGGCGTTCCCTCACATGTCACCTCAGACTGAGGTGTAGAGTTCATCTCGCACTTCTTTCGCTCACTCAGGAGGGCTCTTGATATGAGACTTCACTTCACTTCTGGATATCATCCTGAAGCTGATGGTCAGACCGAACGATTGAATCAAACCCTAGAACAATACCTCAGAGTCTATTGCAATTATCAACAAGATAATTGGTCTTCGTTGCTTCCGCTTGCTGAGTTTGCATACAACAATGCAACAAACACAACAACTGGTATCTCACCTTTCTTCGCAAGCAAAGGCTACAATCCGAACCTCACAATTCATCCTGAATATGAACTCGCGTCCTCTAGAGCTCAAGACTATGTTTCCAACTTGGATGAACTACATCAAGAACTTTGGCCTGCTATGACCAAAGCTCAGAAACATTATCAAGTCCCTGCTGATTGAAAGCAAAAAGAATCACCTTCATTCAAGATTGGTTCCAAAGCCTTCATAAAAGCTGAGTTCTTCCAGACTACTCAACCTGCAAAGAAACTTGCAGAGAAATATTTAGGTCCTTTTGAAATCATCGTGAAACCTGGTCCTGTTTTGGTGACACTTCGCTTACCCCAGGACATGCGTGTGGTTCATCCAGTATTCCATGTCTCAATGCTGGAACCACATGTGCCGAATACTACTCCGAACTGTATTGAAGAACCCCCTCCGCCCGTCACTATTGATGAAACTGTCAAGTACGAGATCTCTCAAATACTTGACTCAAAGATTGACAAGCATTGAAAATGCAAATTGCAATACCTCGTTAGTTGGCTAGGTTACAAAGGAACTGATCAAGAAAAGGATTGGTTACCTGCTACCGAACTCGAACATGCCAAAGAACTTGTTGCAGATTTTCACAAGGCCTATCCTGATAAACCAGGACCTCACTTGTCTTAACAATCTTCATGTGACTTCGCATTCACTTCAGTGGACCGAACAACGTCTTCAATATATTACATTCCTTATTCCTAAGTTCCTTTGCGAACTTCCAAAGGTCACACTTCTCTATCACACTTCGGTTGTGATCTTTCAACATATACAAAATTACAATTCATTTGGGTTTCATTTACATTTGCTATACTACTTTTCAAAACCCCACAAAACCTATTTACAATTCATCCACCTCTGGATGCTTCATGGTCTCATCATCCTCCACTTCACGACCTTCCTTATCCTCTTCATGAATCTCTTCAACCTCTTCGCGAACCTCTTCAACCTCAATATCCCTATCCTCCGGTTCCTCAACCATCGGGCTTGACACGACATTTGAGTCCTGAACCGAATTCTCCACAGGTTGAGAGAATACCTCTTCGTCCTTTGTGGCCCAATTCCTAGCTCGCTTCTCAAGCTCCCCCAAATGGTAGTGGACTTGGCCAACGTACATTTGCATGGCACTTTGAAGATTCACCATGCAAGTTTCGATTCCACGAAGGGTCTTGGATTGGGATTCGCTCGTGGCTCGAGTATCTCCAAGGATGTTGACGGTCTCGATGAGAGCCTTGTTATTGCCATGCAAACTCTCAGCGACAGACAGGACTCTCCCACTGCGTCCAGCACTGTTCGCGATGTTCTCGCCCTCTTCGGTCGAGCCTCGACTATGATGTCATCCTCTTTGGAGACAACCTTTCGTTTGGAACTCTGGAGATGATCTTCAAACTTCTATATGACTTTGCAGTATATCGAACTCACCTTTGGTGTACTCCCGAAGCCTTTGGTGTACTTTCTGAAGCCTTCGCATTGGTCCTCGCCTTTGCATTAGTCCCAGCCTTCGTGCTATTCCCAGGCTTCTTACTTCTCTCCAACCTCTCCTTATCCTTCTGCTTCTTGAACACGTCCTGTTTGTCGTAGAGCTTCTTCAACTTTGCTTGAAGCTCTTCATCATTCGCAGCCTCCGGCATCATGAAGTCCACTTCATCGTCACGGGTGAACGAACAGACATTGTTTCGCATAAGACAGACGAAGCAGCGATCTTTCACTCTTACATAAAAAATCTGATCATTTGCATCCATCTGTGCATCTGCGACGCAAGGCCTCTGGTATTTGGCATTCTCCGGTACCTTGCAGCCTTCGCACATTTTGCAAATAGGTACTCCAGGACATCCTACATAGTTGACAGGTACCATGTTTCGTTTGTACTAAAGAAAAATTAGTCAATGAATTGCGAAGTAACTTCGCTACTCACCTCTGTGTCTACAGCCTTCCCCTTTCCCTTCGCCTTCCTCCTCTTCACCTTCACTTCCTTGGTCTCCTCCTTGATTTCCGAATCCATGATCGGACGAGACTTTGTCCTCTTCTTCAACTTTGACTTTGGTATTTCATCCTGGTCGACTTCGTCTTCACCCTCCGGATTTGCATCCATCACATGTTCGTCTTCTTCGTCTGTGTCTTCCGCAGCAGCCTTTGCAGCTTCTTCAGCCTTCCTTGCCGCAGCCTCAGCCCTTTGTTTCACTTCATCCTCCTTTGCAGTAACATATGTGTCTTCAGCCTTCTCACGATACCACGGTTCCTCATACTCCTTCACATTGTTAGCATTCGTCTTGATGGTCTCCGCAATCAAGGCCTGATTCATCGCCAAGATTGTCAGATTTTGGAACATGGATGGTGCTGGAACTTCTTCGATCACAAGTGGTGGCACTTCATTTGTGGGTATCAGCAGAGACTTCGCAGCATCAAGAAATGAAGCAAGCTGCTCATCAGTTATTGGATGGCAGTATGGCATGATAGTGGTGGATGATCAAGAATCTTCTGGTAGACGTCCATAAAACGTTTTCTACTAAGTCGTATTTAGCACTTCGCGATTAAGTAATTTCAGCCTCAAGGGTTCGGCCATAACAAGGGGATACTGTTAAGCCCCATGCTTAAGTGTCACACCACGTGACTTCGTTTAACCTCCACGAAGCTTCGGAGAGCTTTGTTCAACTTCACATCTTACTTTGTTCGACTTTGCATTCTCACCTCGTCTTCATGTTCACACAACAAACCCTTGACCCACATCCTGAGGGCAATGCCTTTGCCCACATACTTTGTTCAATCACTCTATCTGCTCCACTATTCCATAAGACTATTATTAGTCTCCTACAGACCTGGCACAATTGGTCCTCAATACTTCTTCTATTCTGACAAGTGACACTTTGTCATGTTCATTTCCAATTCATTTGTATTGTTTCCGTTTGCTTATTGTTCTCATGACATATCCTCCATTCACTTATATTCCTTATTGCATATTTGTTCATCATACCTTTTTGATCATTCACATTATTCGTTTATAGATTCCCCCGAACCTTCGCTATTTGACAATATGCACATACCCATTGTTCTATCACTTTATGTCGTGCTCTGTTCCGCATTTGTTTTATTTGTTTGTAATACTTTCTTCCGCTTTTGTCCATGGACTTATAGTATATAAATACATGTATCTTAGCTAGTTTTCTCTAGTTGGAAATTAGCCTTATAGACCTTAGTGTATATCATTCCTATACTTGAGCCTAGTGCTCATTTTCCTCTATACACCTCAGACCTTTATTACCTCCGAACTGAAGACAACCTTCAAAGATCATTTCTGAACTTCACCTCAAACCTTTGATCTTACTCCAAAGTCCTACCTTTGTTTGGAACTTCAGTATTCGAATCCGCTCTTATATTGTTGGTTCTAATCTGTTCCAAATTAAGGACACGTACATTTTGAGAAGGCACAACTCACAACGTTGAAGCCAAGTCTTTCGGTTCTAACCCTTCATTCTTTAGTGTGACTTCGTTTTTTATTTCAGTCACACTTTGGAACCCTTCGTTAGGATCAGCCCGTAACAATAGGCAGGAGATGTAATGCTTGACCCATAAGTGCTATCATTCATTCCTAATGCTCAAATACTGATGTTATCTTTCAATCCTTTCATCCCTTCACTACTGTACTCCAAGATCTCTGTTTGCTGTGTGCTTCCCACCCCACTTGACTTATAGGTGGTACTTCACTCATAAATACTATTTGTCTGTTCCTAATCTGCTAATTCCGACATTACATACACCAGGGGAATTAGATAATTCAGACAAAGTATGTTTCTTTGGGCTGATTTTTGGATATGTTGTAGCCCTGACCAAGGGGAGTATGGAAACAAAGTTTTATGAGAATTGACAGAAGGGTTCCTGAGATATTGGTGTTATAAGGTGGGGTAGAGGGATGAGGTGGACTGCTACATGCAAAGCACTACTATCTGTTGCTACTTCAAACACTGATGCCTTCTTTGGCAGTGTGGCTCAAAGTTCCTTTTTCAACCCTACTTGACTGGTCGTGTGCAAGAGCAGTAGGAGTACCTGCTTTGGCATAGTAGTGGAAAAGCTTATTGAGTAGCTGATTCAAATAGGGCTAAGCCTTTGTGACAGCTTGCTAGATTTATTATAATGTTTCAGATTGTGTGCACAAGCACTACTGTCTGTTCCTACTGGCAAATACTGATGTCATCTTTGAATTCACTAGCAGTGTGGCTAAAAGTCCATGGTTAACATCTGCCTTGACTGGCAGTATGCATGAGCAGTGGGAGTACCTACTTTAGCATATTTGTGGAAAAGGTTATGGATTAGGTGATTCAAATGGGGCTACTACAACTTAAGGGCAGGTCAAAACTCCTTCATTGGCATCTCCATCTTGCTTTAGGTCAGCACTATTTGGACACTTGTCCCTAAGTGCAAGAGACAGTGTCTCACAGCTGTTTCAATTATGTAAGGTGCATGCTAAAAACAATGTGCCAAATTCACTCAAAAACCCAAACTGTTATATCTTGCCCAAATCTTCTTAGAATCATACCAAACTTTGTAGTCCATTTTTTCAGATATATAGCTAGTGCCTAATACACAAATCAAGTCCATACACAATAGTCTTTGACATTTCTGTGACATGCCTGTCCAGGAAAGCCAAAACCATCAAAACACTTTGAAAGGCAGCTTTGGAATTACTACAAAGCATATAAACAGTGTACACATCATCTATCTAGTGCATTACAGCCTCCTGTTACGTCCCAATATCTAGGTGTCATGTCAGACTCTGGATGTAATAGAACAAGGTAAGTAATTCAGAGTCCAGATGATATGAACTGAAAGGACTTGGCTTCAACTTATATGTTGTGCCCTTAGTCATACATGTTGTCCTTATTTCAGAATGAAGTTGAGACAAGCAGGGATTTGGAGTTTGACATTATCACAGATAAGTCAGTATAAGAAAGACTCAGAGGCCGAGTATAGTAAAAAGAAAGATGACAGAGAGACAGAGGCTGGAATGAGTTAACAGAATAATGAGTTGGATTTCTGACTACTGAATCATAATACAAATGTGGCTATTTATACTAAAATGGAGCCTGGAGTATACAAGGAATAATAGTTAGGGTTGTGGAGATGGAACAGATAAGGAAAGATTAATAATGAATGTGGTTGGCTGGCAATAACACAAAGCAGAGGCCAATGGGAATATAACATAAAAGTCATGTGGAACATAAACGTGTGAAATTGTAAGCAGTGCTTGGCATTGATGAGAATTAAGCATGATAAGAAAATGGAGGTCCAAAAGATAAGGAATGACTAAGTGAAGTATAAAGAAAGATGGAGTCTGAAGGAATAGAAAACATAAGCAAACCAACATAAAGTGATACATGAATGAAAAGAAATCAAGGATGAATAACAAAGTGGAGTCCAAAGGAAATGAATAATATCAAATAAAACAGAATCAGGATCAGGTCATAACAGTAGTTCCCCTTAACAGCCAAACCCATGAGGCCATCTTGAAACACTTCTCATTAGCCAAGAGTTGCCTGGGAAAGTAAAATTTCACTGCATATAAAGCAGTCCCCATCAGAAAATTGGACTCAGCATTTTGCATCCAAACTGTCACCATCCCCCCCACTCCCATCCACCAATTCCCATTTCCCATCCCCAAAGCTATGTCTGCCACCAACACATCCAACAAGCCCACTACCACCACCACTGTCCTTTACAAAAAAATGAAGGATGTGCCTTGTTTGCCCACCATGCACTCAACAGACCCCCAAAGGATGGGAGCTGGGTTCAAGGCAGTACCCAAATTTACAGGCAGGTGGGACCCAACAAAAATTGAAGAGTGGTTGGATTTTGATAAAAAGGAGCATGAGATGATTGTTAAAGGGTATTGGCATGCATATGACAGGGAATATGATTAGTTAGAGACTAATTATTTGACGTTGGTTAAGAAAGAGGAGGCCAAAGCAAAGAATAGATGGAGGTCCAAAGAGGAGAAGAAGAAGAGTAAGCTGACTGCACCTATAGCTTTGGGGTCCGGTAAAGGAAAGGGAAAGGTGGTGGAGGAAGTGCAGGTAAGTAAAATTTAATGACTGAAATGTGATTTTGAAAAAACTAATATCTTCTAGGTTATTGACTCAGACTCTGATGTCGACATGGAGTTCTGAGAGACTTGCATTGGCTGTGAGTAGGCTAAGGTCAAGTGCATATTTATGCATGCTACCAATGGCAAGAAGGTGGCTTATGATAGATGTATCCAGTGCAAGGCCAACTGTATGTATTGGAGTCCACAAGACCTGGCAGTGCAGGAAATGCTGAAGAAGATCAGTACGTCTATCAGTAACTTGGACATTGAGTCAGAGAACCGAAATCATTTGGAAGCGGAAGGGTTGTACCACAAGTACAACTTGCAAATGCTAGACAGACTCCAGTGGTCTCTGGACAGCTTGATGAAGGTGGACGAACTGGATGTTGGGCTCCAGACCCTTGAGCACAGGCTTCAGGGTGAATCATCAGTGCTCGAGGTCTTGCAGGATAGAGTGGACCATGGCTGTTCCCGCATAATAGAAAGGTACAACAAGATTGCCCTGACATGCGGAGCCTAGATGAAGTACATTTCCAATCAGTATAAACTTGGAAAGGCCTTCATCCCACAAATCATGCTCCTAGACCATCAAGGTGATGTAGAGGTTCAAGACAGAGTGGAGTCCAGTGTGGAGAGGGTGAGAGAGGGTGAGAGAGGAAGGTGTAGCGGAACCTGGTCCAAGCAAGAGGGCTAGAGTAGAAGAAACTGAAATGGAGTCCAGTGAAAAGGAAGTGGAAAAGGAGGTGCGGTCCACTCCTAATGTGGTGAAGGTTAATAAGGGAAAGGGCAAGGAAAAGGAAGTGGAGCCTGAAGGGGTAGAAGAGGATACAATGAAGGAGTAGAAGCAGTATCCAAAATGTAAAATAGAAATAAATTGTAAATTGTAAAGTTTGTATAAATGTAAAAATGTGTTTCAGAGATTAAAAAGTGTGAAACTTAAGAATGAAATAATAAGACTGATAAGTGGAGTCTGATAAAATAAAAGAACAATGACTGAAAATAAGATGAATGAGGTTAAGGATTGAAAGATGTCATGAAGAAAAGGAATGATAATGAACCATGGTGGGGTCCAGAATTGGAGGCTGATCATAACTTGGATAGAGGTCCTGGCTTGGTGGGATATTTGCGATGAAATTTTTCAAGGAGGTCTGGTGCATTGAGTTCTGTAGCTAGTACCCAATCAGTGTCTTGTTGTTATGGGCTGATCCTAACAAAGGGTTCCGAAGTGTGAATGAAGTAATGAATGAAGTCACACTAAAGAACAAAGGGTTAGAACTGAAGGACTTAGCTTCAACATCGTGGGTTGCACCTTCTCAAAATGTATGTGTCCTTAATTTGGAACAGATTAGAACCAACAATATAAGAGCAGATTTGATACTGAAGTTCTAAACAAAGTCCAAACAAAGTCCCAAACAAAGTCCCAAACAAAGGTAGGACTTCGGAGTAAGGTCAAAGGTTTGAGGTGAAGTTCGGGTTGTATTCGGTTTGGAGGTAATAGAGGTCTGAGGCATATAGAGGAGAACAAGCACTAGGCTCAAGTATAGGAATGATATACACTAAGGTCTATAAGGCTAATTTCTGACTGGAGAAAACTAGCTAAGATACATGTACTTATATACTATAAGTCCATGGACAAAAGAGGAAGTGATTAATACTAATAAGTAAATCAAGTGCGGAGCAGAATACAATATAAAGTGATACAAACAATGAGTATATGTGTATCATTGAATAGCAAAGGTTCAGGGGAATCATTAGACAGATAAAGTGAATAAGCGAAAAGGTATTATGGACAAATATGCAATAAGAAGATAAGTAAACGGAAGATATGTCATGATAACAAATAAGCGAACAGAAACAATACAAACAAATTGGAAACGAATGTGACGAAGTGTCACCTGTCAGAATAGAAGAAGTATTGAGGACCAATTGTGCCAGGTCTGTAGGAGACTAATAATAGTCTTATGGAATAGTGGACCAGATAGAGTGATCAAACAAAATATGTGGGCAAAGGCGTTGCCCTCGGGATCAAGAAAGAAGTCAGGATGTGGGCCAATGGTTTGTTGTGCGAACATGAAGTCGAGGTGAGAACATGAAGTCGAATGAAGTAAGATGCGAAGTTGAACGAAGCTCTCTGAAGGTATGTGACCTTCTCTGAAGCTTTGTAGAGGTTGAACGAAGTCATGTGGTGTGACACTTAAGCATGGGGCTTAACACTTATCCTGTACTGTCATAGCCCATCCATTGGACAAGATATTGAAGTTTACATTTACATCATCGATCTATCTTGGAATCAAGAATAGAATCTAGTTCATAATTCTCTTCATTGTCAACCATGACTGGATCAGGGGCCAGTGGCATATGGCTTTCAAACTGATTAATGGTTGCAGGCTTCAGCATTGAAATGTGAAAGACAGGATGCACCATCTTGTAAGCATCTGGAAGCTGAAGTGTGTAAGAGAGCAAACCATGCTGGGCAAGAACCTCAAAAGGTCCCAAATATTTCTCAGCAAGTTTCTTTGACGATCTTGTTGTTCGAAAGTATTGAGCTTTGACAAAGACATAATCACCAATAGAAATCTCAGGGCCTGGTAGCCTGTGACAGTCAGCAGGGCCCTGATAGTGCTCTTGAGCTTCCTTCATACTAGTCTTGAGATATTGATGTAATTCATCAAGGTTAATAACATATTCACAGGCTTGAGCTGAAGCCAGATCATGCTTCAGATGAATAGTAATGTTAGAATGATAACCTTTGTTAGCAAAGAACAGAGATATGTTGGTTGTAGCATTAGGAGCATTATTGTATGCAAACTTAGCTAATGGTAGTAACTCTGACCAGTTGTCTTGCTGATAGTTGCAATATATATGGAGATATTGCTCCAAGGTTTGATTAACACATTCAGTTTGTCCATCGCCCTCTGGATGATACCCAGAAGTGAAATGCAAATGCATGTCAAGGGCTTGTCCTAGGGACTTAAAGAAATGAGAGACAAACTCAGAGCCACGATCAGAATTGACATGGGACAGAACTCTGTGTTTTGATAAAACATGCATAACAAATAGACTTGCCAGTTGTGCAGAAGTAATGTTAACTGTAGTTGGTATGAATATACTCTGCCTGGATAACCTGTCAACAACTACAAGGATTGAATTATAGCCATCAAAGTCTGGTAATTGTTCAGTGAAGTCCATAGATATGGAATTCCAAGGGAGCTCTGGTACAGGTAATTGCCTTAGGGACCTGTATGGCTTATGTCATTGTGACTTTGACTGCATACAGGTAACACAGGACTTGCAAAATTCCTGGACAAAGGAACAGAGTCTGGGCCAGAAATAATTGCATCAAATGAGTTTGATAGTCTTGTTCTGCGTGAAGTGTCCAGGGCCCCTTTTTTTTGTAAGGTGTGTCAAGGGGACTGTCAGGTCAGAATAATTGAATATGAAGTGTCTATAGAAATTAGCAAAACCAAGAAACAATTGAATATCTCTGACTTCGTGGGGCTCCAGCCATTCTAAAATGGTCTTGACCTTGTCAGGCAACATTCAGAATCCATGTTCAGATATAATATAACCTAAGAATTCAACTTCACTTTTATGAAACTTGCATTTCTTGTGATGAGCATATAGCCCATTTGCGTGAAGTCAACAGAGCACCTCTTTGACATGTTTTTGGTGTTCATCCAAGTTATCTGAATAGATTAGAATATCGTCCAAATAAGCCAATACAGAGATGTCCAATAGATCATCAAAGATGTCATTAATAAATCTCTGGAAGGAGGCTGGTGCATTAGTTAAACCAAAAGGCATTACTAACCACTCAAAGGAGCCATAGCAAGTTCAGAAAGTGTTACGTCCTGATACCAGGGTGTCACTTTGGACTCCGGATATAATAGAATGAGGTGAGTAATTCGGAGTCCGGATGATATGAACTGAAAGGACTTGGCTTCAACTTATATGTTGCGCCCTTAGTCGTACATGTTGTCCTTATTTCAGGATGAAGTCGAGATGAACAAGGTATCGGAGTCCGACGGTTGTCACAGACAAGTCGGTGTAAGAGAACTCGGAGGCCGAGTATAGTAGAACAGAGAGAAGGTAGACAGATGGAGGCCGGAATGAGTTAACAGAATAACGAAGTGGATTTCTGACTACTGAACCATAATACAAATGCGGCTATTTATACTAAATGGAGCCTGAGGATAAATGGGGTAATAGTCAGGGTCACGGAGATGAAACGGATAAGGAAGAATGATAAATGAATGTGGTTGGTTGGTAATAACATAACCGGAGGCTGATGAGAATATAGCGTAAAAGTCATGTGGAACATAAAACACATGAAATCATAAATGATGCTTGGCATCGATGAGAAATAAGTGAGATAAGAAAATCGGAGATCCAAAAGGTAAAGAACAGCTGAGTGAAGTGTAAGTAAAGATGGAGTTCGAAGATAAACAGAATGTGAACGAAAACACAAATGATAAAAGAAATCAAAGATGAATAACATAACGGAGTCCGAATATAATCAAAGATGAATACTAGATCGGAGATCCAAGAGTGAGATCGGGATCAGGTCTTGACAGAAAGTGGTTTTATATTCATCACCTTCAGCAATGCATACAAGGTGGTAAGCATGACAGAGGTCGATTTTGGAACAGATCCTTGATTGTTTTGGAACATCCAATAGGTCAGTTATAAGGGGTAACAGATACTGATCCTTTTTAGTAACTCTATTGAGACCCCTGAAGTCTACACATAACCTCAGGGACCTGTCCTTCTTGCATACAAAAGGAACTGGAGCACCATGCGGAGACTAAGTAGGTCTAATATAACCCATATGAAGATGTCATCCAAGAACTTTCGGAGTGTGATGAGCTCAGCTGCAGAGAGCAAATATTTGGGGCCTGGAGGTACAGAGGCACCATCCTCAAGATTGATTTTAAGATCATAAGGTCTATGAAGAGCTAGAGTATCAGCACTTGACTTGGAAAAGACATCAGTGAATTCATGATATTCTTTGGGCACACTGTTTAACACATTGGGGTCCAGATTCATAGTCATTGCTCTTCAATGGAGTTCCAGATCTTCAAGGTTAATGGTAAAGCATTGTGAACCTTCCATCTTCACTGCCTGCATATATGCAGCAGTGTTGACAAATGATATTGAAGGCTTGACAGGAGTTGACAACGTGGAGGCCATTGATTGAGGAGTAGGTGTTGTGGAGTCCACAGATGCAGAAGGCATCAACACAGAGGTTGATGAGGATTGTCCAAGAGGTTGCTTGAACAAGGTGGATGCTGCATGAACATTGGATGAGGCCTTTGACAACCCAATTATCGGAGTCTGGAACAAGATATTGCCCAATACCCAATCAATCAATGGATTGTAGTGGGTGAGTCAGTTGTGTCCCAAGATGGCGACACATGAGGAGTCCAGAGTGGTGACATTTTTTCATTGTTTGAACAGTGGTTTTATAGTGATCGACTGCTCTGATTAGGCATTACCACAGTAAGGGATGTGTAAAGATAATATCTTTACTTTGTGTTGCTAATCACACCTGTGCAAGTGACTGTTTACAAGTGTGTATTCAGTTACTAAGTAGTACAGGTATGGGTTAAGCTGGGCGGTGCTAGTCGCCGACCCAGGTTTATATACTACTAAGTTATGTAAGGTAACTATATATTATGTAATAAAGTATGTACCTAAGTGGACACGCATATATGTGTCCATAGAAGCCCATAAGGACTTAGAGGAATTGAAGCGAAGTCAATTCATTATGTACAACTATACATAAGACGCATATATGCGTCTAGTAAGCCTATAGCGACTTTATACTAGGGAATATATATATTCCCTTACAGGATGTCACATAAATATCATTGTTAGCTCCATGATCCAATCAAATTAAAGGCACTATTTTGTCACTATTTGTCACAGGGCCTTTTCAATTACAAACAGTGAATTGCCTGTAGTGTAACAGGGAGGGATAAAAAAATAAATCAATATAAATTTATATAGAACTTAAGGACCTCGGATGCTTGATCATTAAGTTGTAGCAGCGGATTGAGGGTTCGGGAAATATTGCGATGTAGAATAAAGTTGTGCGGACATATTGGATGAGTTGGAAACATCAAAATAGGTTATTTAACACTGCTGCCAGTGCAGAAGTTGCTGCAAAATGAAATGTATAAGCTATGTCGGTTTGGGGTTAGAGCCGTGGTAATGGATGAGTAAATGGGAGACTGCAGAGTCCGCAGACTGACATTCAGTAGGCAGAACAATTTGGGGAATCAAGTCGACAGTAGATGGCATAGAGTTTGATGTGGATTGCTCATGGTCCAGAGACTCTGGCGGGAAAGACTGAGGTTCTTGTAAATGTCAGAAATTCTGGAGCGAAGGTATATATAATGGTGAAAGACGAGTTGCATGATCATGAATGACTTTCGGCATTGATTTTAGGAGTTGCACTCAGAAACACTTCCAGAAGAATTCGATGATGCTTCTAAATGAGAAATTTTTCAGGAAGGGCCTTGCTGCCTTGATGCATTCTCGTTTGAGCCTTGGAACATATTGCACATAGCTCGTTTAAAGGCGAGTTTTGGATTCATCCCAATTGCTGAAACACGTTAGAGCTGTGGAAGTGTCTTCATAATGAACATAAAAACCTCCGTGACATCGTTTCTTTTCTTATCGGGAAGCATACTCATTAACTCCTCTAAGCGAGACAATCTTCCCAGGGGAGAGTAGTATTCACGTTGCTAGGATCATACAGAAGGAACATGTGCATTAAATATTCGCTCTAATCTTTAGGATTGACTTACGTCGTAGTCAGAAGGATACGCCAGCAGCCATCCTAGTGGCAAAAACATGCACCCTGAGAAATCGAATAGGCCCATAGAGAATGCTGACAAATGAGTGCACTAAGCTGTTGTAGTCGACACGTATGATGTATAAAGAAGTTATGTCAGGAAGCGAGATCGACGTGATGAGCTGCAGGATGAAGGCGATGAAGAGGATAACGGCTCCGACGGAGTAAAATCTCATGAAGTTTGCCATTGTCGCAGACGGTTATCAAAGTATACGTAGTGTTTCGATGACCACATTGCAGCTGCACATCCTCAAAGCTAATAATCCTTGCAGAGGACGGTCTAGCAGTAGAGGGTCCCGCCGAAGGAGGCCCGGTAGTTGATGGACCAGCAACTGGCACACTAGGGGCACGTATGCAGCCCTCAAGGACAGAAGAGGATGACGTATGGAGAGGAGTATAGTCTTCTCCTTCTGTCTTGATAGGTGTCTCGGTGCGGCAATGGGAGTCTTTACAGCGGATTATGGCTGAAGGGGAGGGAGAGGAGAATGAGCTGGAGCTTGTTCCAGCCTTCGGTGGTGCATCTGTAAAGCAATATAAGTTTAAGGAAGGTCTAAAATTGAACTTGACATACTGTAATCTTGGAGTTACTCGCGGAAGAGCAATAGAGGACCGCTTGCGCCCACCGCTTCCTTGGTTGCACCTTGTAGCCTGCAGCCTCAGGGGCTCAGTCCGATGCCCAATGGTGTGTCTAATATCTTCATTTCGTCGACACGAATTCTATCATGGATGGTGTTGTGTTCACTAATGTCATAGTCAAGCAGCACAGACAGTGTCTGAGAATATTGTGTGTGTTGAGGAGGTGGGTGACATAGCGAAGAAGGGTGGAGAGTTGGGCTCATGCATGGAGACTTGCAGATATTCACCACTCGCACCAATGATATGGGGTAGGTTGGCAATGGAGGAAAAGGCCATATGACCAAAGCGAGGTGCAGAGCCTAACAAAAGAGGAGAATCAGTAATGAACAAAGAATGAGGGAAGCTCATGATGCACCGATGGAATGATACCTTTCATTCATATGCAGTCTCCGCATCTTCTTCCCATCTCTCGGCAACGTGCCCTTCCTGAAGGAGAATGCCCATACTCATTTCCTTCTCCAAACCCGTCATACTGAGTTGAGCTGACAGCAAGATGTCCTATTCCTCGACCTTATCAATGTCCAACTAAGAATATCAAGAGCGGCACGTTCGACAAGCGCAGAAGCTTCAGATCAAGATGAGACTACGCATGTGGAGATCGATGTTAAACATGGAATAGACGGAGTGGAGATACGGTGAGGATGAGGAACAAGACCCTTTGCACTTTGCATGTATGTCCAGGCGCGTGTTCATTGTCCTCTGTCGTAGAGGACGTTGATACTGGGTCAAGGGAGGAAGAGGTGGGACACGGACACGAGGGCTACAGCTAGATGTAAAGGAGCCTTTGCGGTCCCGCATGGCGTGAGGTTGTTCTTCTCTTTGAGTGACAGCGTGCTCTTGCGCTTGAAATTGGGGCTGCGGACGGAGGGGCGAAGAGGGGCGAAGGATGGCGGTTGTGGATGGAGATGGGATAGTTGTTGGGATGCCAGCGGGGTCGCAATGCTTTCACTGCCTTGGCCAATGCTGAGCCAGCCACGGTACAGGACGCTGTCGATAGATTGCAGCTGGCGATAGTATCCATGCTTTTCCATCCAGTCAGTGTGACTTGCTGACGATCGCGGAAGCTGCCTTTGCGTTCACAGGTGGAGGTCCCGTCACAGCATTCATCTCTTCTCTGAACCAAAACGATCAAGAACGACGGATGACACGAACTGCATCCTTGGATGCCGAACTTGAACCGCTGCTGGTGCACGACGAAGCGGAACGGGTGACATTTGCAGTGATGGCAGCCGAGGCAGGAGCGGCACCGGCAGTGACGTCGTCCTCGTAAACGCCGTTGGTGATGAGATGGTTGATGCATGGAATATGCTCTTGGCCCCATCTCATTAAACTCCAAACCCAATCCACACAACCATCCTTATACATCTGCTTCCACACTGTCCTAATCGCCATGTCCATCCCATCCGTTACCCGTACCACCATTAACCTCATCCTCCCGCCGTAAATAACTAAACCACTTCAGGACTTGCAGGCCGTAGTTTGTCCTCCGGATCGGTCGATCTGGCGCCCTTGGCAACAAAGGTTATGTTTCGGCAAGTGCGGCACGTGCGAGAAGGGGATGGGCTTCTTGCCGTAGCTAAAGGTCGATGCGGCGTTATATCGCAAAGCAGGAAGCTTTGGGGAAGCAGTATCAGAATCGAACAAGGGCCGTCTTCTATTCTCTGTATGGATGAAGTCGATTCTGCGTCTCGATTTGGGCTAACAGAGAGAGCGAAGTGGATATAATGCTAGCCGGAGGAGGTTGAGGGATGTTGCACCCTTCCTGTCACAAACGTGAGGTGTTGCGCCGCTCACGAGTAGAACACGGGCGGCTGGAGTGGCGTTAAAGTTGGATAGAAGGCTGTAGAACAACCTGAGAGGTCGCAGAGGGCGGCATGAGGGCGCTGGGAGCAGCTGCAAGCATTCCACAGCATGGGCGCAGGATGTGATCGACGTACGACCCGACCATGACGATGAACAACGCGGTTCTTCTCTTGAGTTCGCGCTCGCTCGCTCGCACTACGACGAGTTCGCACGACATTCAGAACAGCAGAACCCGCACACTCACTCAATGTCAGCACAAGCAGCTTGGTCAGCAGCACCCACAATCACCCTGGTTGGATATAGCATTATGCTAGGAATTTTTTATGGTATCTAGTAGTACATTGGAGACAATGTATCAACCGAAGTATTTAAAAATCAAGCTTCATTCCACATTGTCTTTAAATCTGCTACGCCAGACCGATTTATGAAAATATATCATATCCAGGAATACAGCTACAGTAATACAGATACAGTAATACAATGTTTCAATAAGTACTAAGGTCCGAGTCTAGTAGGTTCTAAGTGATTATGAGTTGAGACCATAATGCTACGAAAATAATACGTGAGCAATCTAGATCGGCATCCTAATAATGCACCCTACCTCGTACTCAGAAGCTGGATTTTGTTTATTGGGCCTGTTCTAGCTTCTAATTGCATGATTGTCCGCTGGGCTGACCGCAGCCATTGGTCTAGAACAAGAGATGAGATACATAGCAAATGACAATGTATGTTGACGTACCGTTTGCCTGAGAGCAAGGTCTTCAGCTGGGTACGGCCGCGCTTCAGCACCTGCCAATAATGTGGCGCAGACAGCGGTGGAGATGAAAGCAGATGTGAAACGCATGTTTAATTTGAGTTGTTTAGAGGAGAATGCGTTAGAGATGTGGATTTGAGTGCAGGAGGCTTTCTGTATTGGATGTCGTTAATCAAGCAAGCAGTCCGACTTTATATTCTTCGGAGGGACTGATTATTGACGGCAGCCACAACCCTGTCATTGAAAATCTGACAGAGGTCCGAGCCAATGAAAACCATTTGGAGAAGTGTACATGTGCCTAGGTCCTTCGAACGGGGCAATTCGGATTGGCAGCCTAGGGAACATCGATGGCGTCTGTCGCTGTGCCGATTTAGAGGTGCAGGACAACAGGTCACTATGCGCGCGTTTCCTGTCAACCATGTGTACTCATCATCGCAGTCATCCCTGATGAAGCAAATTTAGCACTTGATGAAGTTGATGGCTTCCGCTTGCTCACAATGCCTTTGGTTTCTAACGGACTCGGCGATAGCGGGAGAGGACGGAGGGAGGACCATCCGTGCCAAGCTTTTTTATGCTGGATTGATAATAATGTATTACCAACCATGTAGATTTAAACATTCTGCATTCAGTTAGTATACTTCCCAAGTCCCTGTGCAATAAGAACTGTGTAATTATGGTTTCGCTTTCGAAAGACATGAATGCCTTGAGAGTACGTTTCGATTTGTTTGATCGATGTAGGTTAAAGTGGATGGTATCGCCAATCGTCCGAATGCGGAGGAATTCGTTTTTGATGCAGATGTTGCAAACTGCAGACGGAACCGTTCGGATTTCTTAAGCCGCTGAAGCCATTTGGCGCCAGGCGCGCTCGAGGTACGTCAGGGACTCGGGATATCTTTAATAATTCTTCTTTAGCCAATCCGAACGCTATAGCTGATCCGCACCTGCGCAAGTACTTCACACGTGTAAACACCTTCGGCTTTTCTCCATTATCAGTGATGAGTGTGGCGTTCCGGCGAAGCACAACCTGCAATTAAACCATTAATTCATCGGCGACTTCAGCTGTATGACGGCTTCTTGACATTTTTTGATAACCTGCTTAGACCCTTTTGAGGGATGAGCTTTGTGCCGAGGAGTTCCGAAACGATGCGTCTGGCGAGGTCATTCATTTTCCTATCTCGTTTGACCATTCAATTTTCCTTTAGTCCTGTTACAATCTGCCCATATCCCGAATTTCTTTTCAAGATTGATTTTTTTTTCTCCCTTCACCACTTTCCTAGTTTTTCTTCAACCGCAGCCTATCTCGGATAGTTTACATCCACTCAAACAAATAACAAGTTTTATTGCACCAAGCGAACGAAGTTGCCGAAATAGAGCACTCTGGAAGCACTGTATGATGATGTCCCGGCATATAAGCCCTTGGACACTCGGGTGACTCTATGATGGAAAGCTCCCTCTACCCTCTCCGATGCTTCCGTTGACTTCCGAGTCCTTTCCACTGTCCCTATTCTAAAAATGCGCTTGATACGAAGCGTGTGCTTCTTTCCGCTCCGATCATTTTACGAAGTGAATTCATCTATTTTTGGGAGAATTTCATTTCGCTTCAAGTTGCGCAGCGCTTCCATTGGCAGGTCCCTTCTGCGCTGAGCAGCGTAGTCCCTGAGACTGCCAATCCGAATTATCCCGTTCCAGTCCGCTCCTAGGGTCTACACAGTAACGGCACACTGCTCGAAAGGTCGAAGTAACCTTCTGTCTTTAGCCCAAAAAGGGTCTGACTTGGGTTAATTGGCGATCATCATCCCTTTGAGGTATATAAAGTCAGACTACTTGGTCAATTTACTGCATCCAACACCGACATCCTACTGCACTCAGAGGAACTTCCTTAATACTTCAACACTCCTCTAAACAACTCAACTCAACATGCGTTTCACCTCCGCCGCTTTCATTTCCACCGCTGTCTGCGCCACTTTATTGGCGTCTACTAAAGCTCGGCCCTACCCAGCTGAAGATCTTGTTCTCAGGCAAACAGTACGCTAAAATATATTGTCCTTATGTTATCTATCTCATCTTTTATTCCAGACCAATGGCTGCGGTCAACCTAGCGGCCAATCATGCAATTAAAATGAATTAAAATTCCTTCCCTCCACGTAGAAGACCCCTACATGGTAAGGTTCATCACTTAGCGTGCTTATATAGATCCCTGATATATGCTATTCATAGTGATACGGCACCCTCTCATTATCACGCATAATGCATATTAATTTATTGAGCATTTGAAGCATTGTATTAGATTTATCAAGCGGTTAATAAGGGACACACTTTGTATCTGTACTTATATATAACTATCTTCACATAAAATTCACCGAAGACGATATCGTATGAGGCTTGACCTCCATTCCAAGTCGGATTCAAGATCCAGCGACTGTGTCCTGTATTTTGAGCGTTGTTCGGATGTGCAGTCCATATTATGTCGAAAGGCGAGTAGAACGTCGAGAAGGAGGTTATTAGCTATTAGCATCTGGTGAAACGGGGTGGAAATGGACGTATAAGAGTAAACATGTCAGTTGGTGAGACATTATATTCCACCCTGAAAGTATTCTCACCTGTATTTGCCTTCATTCTCGCCATCCATGGCGATAAGGTAGTCTTTGAGTTTGTCAGCGGGACTTCTCAGCAACGTGATGCATCGCTCTTACCTAGATTTTGAAATTGCATATCCGTGTCGAATTACGAACTGATTCCACTTAGATATTGATTAGAAGCTTGTAGGCGAGATTTTAACGACTAAGGACAAGCCTCCTGACAGGTTGGACTAATGAATTTGTCGTGGACTGTCATCCGCCACCCTGAGAGTCTCGTCATGCCTGGCCCAGACTCACTGGGAGAGGATATCCAAGTCCCCAGCGGTTTAGACAGCAGATATCATCCCGGTATTACTGTGTGGCACATCTATTCTCATCGATTTGGATTATTTTATGTGAGAACACTGCTCCTTTTCTCCACCTGATACACTGATATTTGTCGAGGTAAGTATTATGTTGGCGGGAATAAAACCAAGCGTGATATATATATTGTACGTGTCGGCTTTCATTTTCGAGCGCACATACTCACTCCAGATCAACAACGTCAATTCAGTCTCCTCAACGTCTATCCAACTCCTTTCATCAACGTATCTAGCTCCTAGCTACACTGATATATGCATTCCCTAACAAGTTCAAGTTCAAGATTAGAGAGCCGATCTACTTAGCTGTTGATCAGAAGTTCCTGGAGTCGCGTAGCCCAAGATAGTTCTCCTATCTACAGTAGGTGGGAGGCAAATGCATATCCTTAACATCTGGAGTGGAATCTCTGGCAGCACGCTTGGATATAGCATTACGCCAGGAATTTTTTATGGTATCTAGTAGTACATTAGAGACAACGTATCAACCGAAGTATTTAAAAGTCAAACTTCATTCCACACCATCTTTAAATCTGCTACGCCAGACCGATTTATCAAAATATATCATATCCAGGAATACAACTACAGTAATACAGCTACAGTAATACAATATTTTAATAAGTACTAAGGTCCGAGTCTAGTAGGTTTTAAGTGGTTATGAGTTGAGATTTTAATGCTACGAAAATAATATGTGAGCAATCTAGATCGGCATCCTAATAATGCACCCTACCTCGCACTCAGAAGCAGGATTTTATTTATTGGGCCTGTTCTAACTTCTAATTGCATGATTGTCCGCTGGGCTGACTGCAGCCATTGGACTGAAACACGATATGAGATATATAACAAATGACAATGTATGTTGACGTACCGCTTGCCTGAGAGCAAGGTCTTCAGCTGGATAGGGTCGCGCTTCAGCACCTGCCAATAATGTAGCGCAGACGGCGGTGGGGATGAAAGCAGATGTGAAACGCATGTTTAATTGAGTTGTTTAGAGGAGAATGTGTTAGATATGTTGATATGAGTGCAGGAGGCTTTCTGTATTGGATATCGTTAATCAAACAAGCAGTCCGACTTTATATTCTTCGGAGGGACTGATTATTGACGACTGCCACAACCCTATCATTGAAAATCTAACAGAGGTCCGAGCCAATGAAAACCATTTGGAGAAGTGTATATGTGCCTAGGTCCTCCGAACGGGGCAATTCGGATTGGCAACCTAGGGAACATCGATGGCGTCTGTCGCTGTGCCGATTTAGAGGTGCAGGACAACAGGTCACTATGCGCGCGTTTCCTGTCAACCATGTGTACTGATCATTGCAGTCATCCCTGGTGAATCAAATTTAGCACTTGATGAAGTTGATGGCTTCCCCTTGCTCACAAAACCTTTGGCTTCTAACAGACTCGACGATAGCGGGAGAGGACGGAGGGAGGACCATCCGTGCCAAGCTTTTTTATGCTGGATAAATAACAATGTATTACCAGCCATGTGGATTAAAACATTCCGCATTCAATTAGTATACTTCCCAAGTCCCTGGGCGTCAAGAGCTGTGTAATTATGGTTTCGCTTTCGAAAGACATGAATGCCTTGGGAGTACGTTCGAATTTGTTTGACCGGTGTAGGTTAAAGTGGATGGTATCGCCAATCGTCCCAATGCGGAGAAATTCGTTTTTGATGCAGATGTTGCAGACTGGAGACGGAACCGTTCGGGTTTCTTAAGCCAGGAGCCGCTGAAGTCATTTGGCGTCAGAGGCGCTCGAGGTATGTCAGGGACTCGGTATATTTTTAGTAGTTGTTCTTCAGCCAATCCAAACGCGAGAGCTGATCCGCATCGGCGCAGGTACCTCACACGTAAAGCCCTTCGGCTTTTCTCCATTATCAGTGATGAGCGTGGCGTTCCGCCGAAGCACAAACTACAATTATACCGTCAATTCATCAGCGTCTTCAGCTTTCTTGATAACCTGCTTAGACCCTTTTGAGGGATGAGCTTTGTGCCGAGGAGTTCCGAAACGATGCGTCTGGTGAGGTCAATCATTTTCCTATCTCGTTTGACCATTCAATTTTCCTTTAGTCCTGTTACAATCTGCCCATATCCCGAATTTCTTTTCAAGATTGATTTTTTTTCTCCCTTCACCACTTTCCTAGTTTTTCTTCAACCGCAGCCTACTTCGGATAACTTACATGCACTCAAACAAATAACAGGTTTTATTACGCCAAGCAAACGAAGTTGCAGAAATAGAGCACTCTGGAAGCACTGTATCATGATGCCCCGGCGTATAAGCACTTGGACACTCGGGTGACCCTATGATGGAAAGCTCCCTCTGTCCTCTCCGATGCTTCCGTGGACTTCCGAGTCTTTTCCACTGTTTCTATTCCGTAAATGTGCTTGATACGAAGCTTGTGTTTCTTTCCGCGCCGATCATTTTACGAAGCGAATTCATCTATTTTTGGGAGATTTTCATTTAGCTTCAAGTTGCGCAGCGCTTCCCATTGGCAGGTCCCTCCTGCACAGAGCAGCGTAGTCCCTGAGATTGCCAATCCGAATTACCCCGTTCCAGTCCGCTCCTAGGGTCTACATAGTGACGGCACACCGCCCGAAAGGTCAAAGTAGCCTTCTGGCTTTAGCCCAAAAGGGTCTGGACGTGGGTTAATGGGTGATTATCATCCCTTTGAGGTATATAAAGTCAGACTACTTGGTCAATTAGCCGCATCCAACACAGACAACCTACTGCACTCAGAGCAACTTCCCTAATACTCCAACACTCCTCTAAACAACTCAATTCAACATGCGTTTCACCTCCGCCGCTTTCATTTCCACCGCTGTCTGCGCCACTTTATTGGCATCTGCTGAAGCTCGGCCCTACCCAGCTGAAGATCTTGCTCTCAGGCAAACAGTATGCTAAAATATATTGTCCTTATGTTATCTATCTCATCTCTTGTTCCAGACCAATGGCTGCGGTCAACCTAGCGGCCAATCATGCAATTAAAATGAATTAATATTCCTTCCTTCCACATAGAAGATGCCTACATGGTAAGGTTCATCAATCAGCGTTCTTATATAGATCGTTGATATATACTATTCATAGTGTCACGATACCCCCTCATTATCACGCATAATGCATATTGATTTATTGAGCATTTGAAGCATTGTATTATATTTATCAAGTGATTAATCAGGGACACACTTTGTATCTGTACTTATATGTAACTATTAGTTAGTCGTAGCTTCTAATTTCTACGAACTCAGCCCGATTAGGAAATCACACAAATTTGGGTCTCACACCTTCGATAGACAGGCTTTTCGTCGTTTCTTATATACCCAACACTACAATTTTTCTATGAGTCATGTATATTATGCTATGACTAGGAATATTACCTAAACTGTAAATATACATAAATGCAATGTCTAAATAGACCTTAATCCAATATGATTCTTGAATTTATGACTCCTAGACAGGATTCTTGAATAATTATTTCAAAAATCACAGTCATGACCTTGGCAGGACAACTTATGAGTCCCATAGGTCACCTTTGCCTCGACCAGCTGATGCTCACATGATTCTGGAGTTTGAGCATTTAGTTGAATTTATGACTGATAAGAAGGATTCTTGACTTTTTTTTCAAGTATCACAGTCACCTCCTGCATCGATCCCGCCAGCTCATGACTCAACTAACATAGTTCAAGGGTATATAGAGTCAAAGGAACAGACCAGCGAAATTTTGACCTGTCCGGAATAAAGCAAGGCAAATTGCCTAAACTGGACATTTTCATAGATATTTTATTTACACCGGAGCAAAAATCTCAGACTCCGTTTTTACCCAAAATTCTTTCTCCCCGGAGCGGATGCGTAGGACCCAGCTTGTCTTCATATATAAACTCACCTGGATTCGCAAAGACGGCATCGTATGAAGCTTGACTTCCACTCCAAGTCGGATTCAAGTTCCAGCGACTCTGCCTTGTATTTTGAGCGTAGTTCGGACGTGCAGTCCATATTATGCTGAAAGGCGAGTAGAGCATCGAGAAGGAGGTTATTAGATATTAACATCTCGTGAAACGGGGTAGGAAAGGACGCATATGAGTAAACATGTCAGTTGGTGAGACATCATATTCCACCCTGAGGGTATTCTCGCCTGTATTTGCCTCCATTCTTGCCATCCATGGCGATAAGGTAGTCTTTGAGTTTGTCAGCGGGTCTTCTCCGCAATGAGACGGATTGCTCTCACCTAAATTTTTAAATGGATATTCGTGTCGAATCACGAGCTAATTCCACTTAGATATTGATCAGGAACTTGTGGGCGAGGGTTTAGCTACTAGGGACAAGCCTCGTGACAGGTTGAGCTCATGAATTCGTCGTGGACTGCCATCCGCCACCTTGGGAATCTTGTCATGCGTGGCCCAGACTCATTGGGACAGCATTCCAAGTCCTCAGCTGTTTAGGCAGATATCGTCCCGGTTTTACTGTGTGGCACTTATCTATTCCCATCGATTTGGATTATTTCTTGTAAGAACACTGCTCCTTTTCTCCACCTGATACGCTGATATTTGTCGAGGCAAGTATTGGGTTTGGTGGGAATAAACCAAGTGTGATATATACATTGTATGTCTCGGTTTCCTTTTTTGAGCGCACATGATCCAAATCAACAACGTCAATTCAGTCTCAACGTCGATCCGACTTTTTTCATCAACGTATCTAGCTCCCAACTACACTGATATATGTATTCCCTTCCTCGTTTAAGTTCAAGGTTAGAGAGCCGATCTACTTAGCTGTTGATAAGAAGTTCCTGGAGCTCTCGTTGCCCAAGATAGTTCTCCTATCTACAGTAGGTGGGAGGCAAATGCATGTCCTTAACATCTGGAGTGGAATCTCTGGCGGGACGCTTGGATATAGCATTACGCCAGAAATTTATTATGGTATCTAGTAGTACATCGAAGACAATGTATCAACCGAAGTATTTAAAAGTCAAGCTTCATTCCACACCGTCTTTAAATCTGCTATGCTAGACCAGTTTATGAAAATATATCATATTAAGGAATACAGCTACAGTAATATAGCTACAGTAATACAATGTTTTAATAAGTACTAAGGTCTGAGTCTAGTAGGTTCTAAGTGATTATGAATTGAGATTTTAATGCTACAAAAATAATGTGAGCAATTTAGATCGGCATCCTAATGATGCACCCTACCTCATACTCAGAAGCAGGATTTTGTTTATTGGGCCTGTTCTAACTCCTAATTGCATGATTTTCCGCTGGGCTGACCGCAGTCATTGGTCTGAAACAAGAGATGAGATAAACAACAAAGGACAACGTATGTTGACGTACGTTTGCCTGAGAGCAAGGCCTTCAGCTGGATAGGGTCGCGCTTCAGCACCTGCGAATAATGTGGCACAGACGGCGGTGGAGATGAAAGCAGATGTGAAACGCATGTTTAATTGATTTGCTTAGAGGAGAATGTGTTACAGAGAAGTTGGGTAACTTCGGCCGGGCGTTCTGATCACAAGGTTAGAACAATATGAATGGAGAAAATGTAGCGCACACCGGTTATGTCCGCTTAGACCATCTTCAATAATATCCATGGAGAGAGACATTGTAGATACATGTACATCACTGTCAACGATTCGTCGCAGCCGTGGTCCACATCAGTAAATCAGGTGATATGGTCGAGGGGAGGGTCGATTAGTACCATCCGATCCAGATCTGCCGGCCCCTGGAATTAAATATAGCGCATCTTCCTTCCATTTCTAGCCTTGCGCCCACTTGGATCCTCGCGCCTGTGACTCCAATGTGACCCGCCGCTCCCTGCAAGTATCCTGGCTCAGCAACGTTCGACTTCAGATACCACTAGGCCTTCAAGTCATGTAGGGTTAGGGTTTAACCCTAACCCCCGGTGAGTAAACAATATTTCCCAATGGTGAAGTCTCGTCTTTTTGCAATTGAAATAGATGGCCAACATAAGCATTTGAATCTGCACTTGTTTCGGGGTATTCCAGTTGTGTTCCCGGCGGGTGTTCATATAGTTTTGGAAGGATTATTTTATGCGAAATTTGCACATTGTATTTGACAGGAATATTTAAAGGTTCAGATGGAAAGATAGCCCGGGGTTGAATCAAAGGAGTGTCAATGGTCACCGAAAGCATTGACTCCCGGTCCAGCTGATTTTCGTTGGTTTCAGGAGTGAAATAAGTAATTATCGCATCCAATTTGCTGCTAATATCATCTGGAACCAAGAGAGGTCCCTGTCGAGATTCCAGGAGTTGCAGAAGCTGCTGATGCGTGGCCGCAAGTCCACACCAACTACGGACCCTGCTGCTGAAGGAGTGTGGTCGTTGTCTTGGCTTGTATTTTCTTCTTCCATTAGAATATTCTACGCAGTATAGAATGCGCAGGAATGAGCAGAATATGAAGTCTATTACTTCTAACTACTCCTACTCAACTCCGAGGGTGCCCGTTGTTACCATGGACAATCCTAGAAATACTCGCAGTGCGCACGTTGGCCATACCTCTTGATTGTCATCTCAGGATACCCCTACGGGATCATTGATGGGCTTTACTCAACATCCCGCTCGCCTGTGCGCAGCATTAGTCGGTGAGGGCCAGACTCTCGCCAATCGGATAGTACTAATCGACCTCTGACTCGATATGGTCCAGCCTGGTCCAACTAATCCAGCCATGTCCAGCGGCTCCTCGTGGTCCCAATTTAATGAGGTGGTTCCGGATCAGGCTGGAACAGCCGGGATCCATTGCGCAGTTCACTGATGCATTCACACAGACTATGAGAGCGACTGCATTGTATGAGGGAATATGAATGAAGGGAGAAAGCTATCTGTGTATTGAAGTGTGAGTGGAGATATAATAGCACTGACAATAATGATCTAAAAGCTACTTAGCTACGATGGTGGCAACTGAGAAAGGAAAATAGAACTTACTTTGTACAGAATCTATGTCGCTTGCATACGATGAATTGACTCCGTCGAGAAAATAGGCCGTAAATAAATAAATAAGTAAATCAGGCATATCTGAATCGGGATTCAATGTGCTCTCCATATCCCGCTGTTGATAGAGTTGACCGGCGAGGTCGATAACCATGTTGTGTTAAGGCGAAATTCCCGACTAGAAAGAAGAAGAAAGTAGAGATAACAGCAATTAATGAGTCACCCTCGATGTAAGCACTAGATTACAAAAATATGTGTCGATATATTTCTCAACATCGCCGACCTAGACCATCCTCATTACGGATTGCGATTCTGAATCAATAGGGGTCTCTCACCTTTTGTCTAAATAATCTATTCGACTCGTTCCCCCTCCCATCGAGGACCGGTCTCCTCAATTCCAGGAGCATCGTACATAACAGTGAGTTGACAATATCTTGTATGTCGAAGTTGGGATATACGAAGCCTATTTGAACAGTGGTGAGATTAATCGTTAAAAATTACAGTTAGTACTAGTGGATATCCTCAGTAGCCATCACTCAACTCGGTAGGTTCTCTATAATTTGACATTACTAGCGTATTTATAGGCGGTTATACTGGATGGAAATCGATCTGACGTTACTTGAGAGTGGGTGATGTGATAGTTATAGGACTATCTTCCTGTACAAAAAAATAAAATTGGGTGTATTATAACCAACTTTATCCATGCGTTGTGTTTAGAGATGATACGCAACAGCCGAGTTTGAGGCCTGGACCGCCGTCTGAGAAAGTATACTTGTAACACTTAGTTGGTAGCGAGATAAAACATTCATTACTCCTTATTCATCTATATGTAAATATTCATAGGATGTCAGTGAAGAAGAGAATCGGAGATGTAAAGGTGGCGGTTGGAATTGGGTTGTAAATATGAAGCTGAACAGCATTAGTCAGCTCTGATCTCAGCAACTGCGGCCCGTCCAAGCCGCTTCTTGATTGCCAAATAGCTGCAAACACATCAGACATCTGTTCTGTTTTCCACATCCTTACTAATGATTGCTACCCATGTATCTTCCAATGATCTCATACAGCTGAGGAAATATAATGAGACTTGGGAATTAGACTTGTTGGACTTGCGTGGACTTGTGCCTGCCAAATTTGGCAGGAGGGACTTGCCGGACTTGGCTGATTGGACTTGTGGGTGAAATGGACTTGCATCTGCCAGTTTGTTTATACTAGATTGCATCAATGTATACCAGGTCTTCTAACAACATCTAAGCTAAGATAATGATGAAGATAACTTTAGCAAGTCTCTCTCTACCTGGTGTCTATTACTCAAA
>KN837091.1:1324545-1340919 GCA_000827215.1 Sphaerobolus stellatus SS14 | reverse complement strand
TCTTATGACAAGACCATTCAAGTTTGGGATGCAAGCACAGGTGCTGAGATCCTTCCACCACTGCAAGGCCACAATGATTCAGTTTGGTCTGTTGCATTCTCACAGGATGGATCAAAGATTGTCTCAGGGTCTTCTGACAAGACCATTCGAGTTTGGGATGCAAGTACAGGTGCTGAGATCCTTCCACCACTGCAAGGCCACAATGGTTTGGTTCTGTCTGTTGCATTCTCACAGGATGGATCAAAGATTGTCTCAGGGTCTGATGACAACACCATTCGAGTTTGGGATGCAAGCACAGGTGCTGAGATCCTTCCACCACTGCAAGGTCACAATGATTTGGTTCTGTCTGTTGCGTTCTCACAGGATGGATTAAAGATTGTCTCAGGGTCTGATGACAAGACCATTCGAGTTTGGGATGCAAACACAGGTGCTGAGATCCTTCCACCACTGCAAGGCCACAATGATTCAGTTCAGTCTGTTGCGTTCTCACAAGATGGATCAAAGATTGTCTCAGGGTCTGATGACAAGACCATTCAAGTTTGGGATGCAAGCACAGGTGCTGAGATCCTTCCACCACTGCAAGGCCACAATGATTGGGTTCAGTCTGTTGCATTCTCACAGGATGGATTAAAGATTGTCTCAGGGTCTGATGACAAGACCATTCGAGTTTGGGATGTAAACACAGGTGCTGAGATCCTTCCACCACTGCAAGGCCACAATGATTGGGTTCAGTCTGTTGCATTCTCACAGGATGGACCAAAGATTGTCTCAGGGTCTTCTGACAAGACCATTCGAGTTTGGGATGCAAGCACAGGTGCTGAGATCCTTCCACCACTGCAAGGCCACAATGGTTCAGTTCAGTCTGTTGCATTCTCACAGGATGGATCAAAGATTGTCTCAGGGTCTTATGACAAGACTGTTCGAGTTTGGGATGCAAGCACAGGTGCTGAGATCCTTCCACCACTGCAATGCCACAATGATTCAGTTTGGTCTGTTGCATTCTCACAGGATGGATCAAAGATTGTCTCAGGGTCTTATGACAAGACCATTCGAGTTTGGAATGCAAGTACAGGTGCTGAGATCCTTCCACCACTGCAAGGCCACAATGATTTGGTTTGGTCTGTTGCATTCTCACAGGATGGATCAAAGATTGTCTCAGGGTCTTCTGACAAGACCATCCGAGTTTGGGATGCAAGCACAGGTGCTCAGATCCTTCCACCACTGCAAGGCCACAATGATTTGGTTTGGTCTGTTGCATTCTCACAGGATGGATCAAAGATTGTCTCAAGGTCTTATGATGAGACCATTCAAGTTTGGGATGCAAGCACAGGTGCTGAGATCCTTCTTCCTATTAGTCAGAACAATGCCCATAATGTGTTTATGGTGGAGAAGCATCATATATCCTTGAAAAATAGGTGGTTTTTAGATACAAAGACTGGTGCTCGACTTGGTAGGCTTCCTGTTGAGTTCTCTTCTTATGCATGGTATTCTTTGGGCTCTCGTGCCATAGGATGGACAGCACAGCACAAAATTGTTATAATTGATTTCACAAGGAATCATTATTGATCATATACTGTGAGGGAAATATCAAATTTCCCATGGGTCACACTGATTCATGCCAGATTTGATATGCTGTAGCCCCTGATAGTACAAAGAGAATTAGCCATCTTTGAGCAAATTAATGGTTTAGTTCTTGAGATGTAAATTTTCCAACCTTTTCTACACTTACTGAATTAAGACACACATTATACCCTGGGGGAAATAGATAACTCAGGCAAGGTTAAATCCTTTCAGGCTTATTTTTGGTTATGTTGTAACTCTGATCAAGGGGAACATTTTGAGCCAAGTTTTATGAGAATTAGTGGTACAGTTCTTGAGGTATTTGCATTACAATGTGGGGTATAGGCAGGAGATGCAATGCTTGACCCATAAGTGCTATTGTCCATTCCTAATGCTCAAATACTGATGTTATCTTTCAGTCCTTTCATCCCTTCACTATTGTACTCCAAGGTCTCTGTTTGCTGTGTGTTTCCCACCCCACTTGACTTGTAGGTGGTACTTCACTCATAAATACTATTTGTCTGTTCCTAATCTGCTAATTCTGACATTACATACACCAGGGGAATTAGATAATTCGGACAAAGTATGTTTCTTTGGGCTGATTTTTTGGATATGTTGTAGCCCTGACCAAGGGGAGTATGGAAACAAATTTTTATGAGAATTGGTGGAAGGGTTCCTGAGATATTGGTGTTACAAGGTGGGGTAGAGGGATGAGATGGAGTGTTACATGCAAAAGCACTACTATCTGTTCCTACTTCAAACACTGATGCCCTCTTTGGCAGTGTGGCTCAAAGTTCCTTTTTCCAACCCTACTTGACTGGCCATGTGCAAGAGCAGTAGGAGTACCTGCTTTGGCATAGTAGTGGAAAAGCTTATTGAGTAGCTGATTCAAATAAGGCTAAGCCTTTGTGACAGCTTGCTAGATTTGTTCTAATGTTTCAGATTGTGTGCACAAGCACTACTGTCTGTTCCTACTGGCAAATACTGATGCCATCTTTAAATTCACTAGCAGTGTGGCTAAAAGTCCATGGTTAACATCTAACTTGACTAGTAGTGTGCATGAGTGGTGGGAGTACCCACTTTAGCATAGTTGTGGAAAAGGTTATGGAGTAGGTGATTCAAATGGGGCTACTACAACTTAAAGGCAGGTCAAAACTCCTTCATTGGCATCTCCAGCTTGCTTTATGTCAGCACTATCTGGACACTTGTCACTAAGTAGAAGAGACAGTGTCTTACAGCTGTTTTGATTATGTAAGGTGCATGCTAAAAACAATGTGCCAAATTTAGTCAGAAACCCAAACCATCATATCTTGCCTAAATCTTCTTAGAATCATACCAAACTTTGTAGTCCATTTTTTCTGATATATAGCTAGTGCCTAATACACAAATCAAGTTCATACACACTAGTCTTTGACATTTCTGTAACATGCCTGCCCAGGAAAGCCAAAACCATCACAACACTTTGAAAGGCAGCTTCAGAATCACTACAAAGCATACAAACAGTGTACACATCATATATCTACTGCATTACGGCCTCCCTGCATTGCCAGATGACACCTATGCCATTCAATCTTTGATATGAGGAGAAGATGGCCATTGAAGGAAAAGTACTGTGACAATCAAACCCATGAACTCCATGCATCAAGGGGGTGTTATTTGCCACTGTGAGATACTTTGCTAATTTATTAAAACAAATTTGACTCACTGAAACCCATGAGTATCCCACAGTTGCACCAGAAATCCTCAGCACCAGGTTCACTTCTACTAACAGCTACCCATCCATCCAAATAGCAAGCAAATGACATACATTTGGCTTCAAAATGAAGCCAATGTATGGAAGATATAATGTGAATGCCTCTATCACTTCTACGCACTGGTTTTGCTTGAATTCAAAACACTTGCTACAAACACAAGGTGATCTAGAATTCACCAAGATGAAATTAGCAGAATTCAGAGTTCCGGAAGGTCTAAGAACTAGGATATCATTGCATCTCAAATAATAGCAGACAAAGACATCTGTCAATGGTGGTGGTGGGTAAGATGAAGTTAGTCAGAGTGAGAACAACTGGATGTCATGTGTCTCAGTGTGACACAGTTCAAACCTCAATCAAGCATGTCCTTATTGCTTGAAGAGTTTGTCATGCATCAACCTGCCAAAACACATTGCCATTACTCCAAAGACCTCAAAGAGTGTATTGTCTATCAAAATACTTGCCTTGGAAAGAAGCCAGCAGACATCTCCTGTGATCTTGATATCCCTTTATGTGTAGTTCAGTGAACACTGCAGCTGTGGCACAAAATTGGAGATGTTGTTCATGACCCTGCTGAATATGCTACATGTGGTAGACCTAAAGTACTTACTGAGATTGCATGCAAGGTGTGTTCTCCTTGTTTCCTTTATGTATTGCAGCTAACAATGAAGTAGTATATGATAAAACCCCTTGACAGAAACCCAGAGCTGTATCTTGACAAGATTGTGCTAGAGCTTTCTGAGTTGTTGGGCATCAATCCCACACTGTCAACAATCCATAGAACATTATATTTGTTGGACTATAGTATGAAGAAGGTATGTTGACATCTGTCCTGTTTAGGTAATGTTGCTCATATGTACCTGTCACTCCAAAGCTATCCAAGGCAGCTCAGGATACAGTACAATGCCGACCCCTACGCTTGGATATAGTATTACACCAGGAACTTTTTATGGTATCTAGTAGTACATTGGAGACAATGTATCAACCGAAGAATTTATAAGTCAAGCTTCATTCCACACTGTCTTTAAATCTGCTATGCCAGACCAATTTATGAAAATATATCATATCCAGGAATACAGCTACAGTAATAGCTACAGTAATACAATGTTTCAATAAGTACAAAGGTCCGAGTTTAGTAGGTTCTAAGTCATTATGAGTTGAGACCATAATGCTATGAAAATAATATGTGAACAATCTAGATCGGCATCCTAATAATGCACCCTACCTCGTACTCAGAAGCAGGATTTAATTTATTGGGCCTGTTCTAACTTCTAATTGCATGATTGTCCGCTGGGATGACCGCAGCCATTGGTCTGGAACAAGAGATGAGATACATAACAAAGGACAGTGTATGTTGACGTACCGTTTGCCTGAGAGCAAGGTCTTCAGCTGGGTAGGGTCGCGCTTCAGCACTCGCCAATAATGTGGCGCAGACGGCGGTGGAGATGAAAGCAGATGTGAAACGCATGTTTAATTGAGTTTTTTTAGAGGAGAAGGTGTTAGAGATGTGGATTTGAGTGCAGGAGGCTATCTGTATTGGATGTCGTTAATCAAGCAAGCAGTCCGACTTTATATTCTTCGGAGGGACTGATTATTGACGGCAGCCACAACCCTGTCATTGAAATCTGACAGTCCGAGCCAATGAAAACCATTTGGAGAAGTCTACATGCCCCTAGGTCCTACGAACGGGGCAATTCGGATTGGCAAGCTACGGAACATCGATGGCGTCTGTCGCTGTGCCGATTTAGAGGTACAGGACAACAGGTCACTACGCGCGCGTTTCCTGTCAACCATGTGTACTGGTCATCGCGGTCATCCCTGATGAAGCAGATTTAGCACTGATGAAGTTGATGTCTTCCGCTTGCTCACACTGCTTTTGGCTTCTAACGAACTCGGCGAAAGCGGAAGAGGACGGAGGGAGGACGATCCGTCCCAGGCTTTTTTATGCTGGATAAATAACACTGTATTACTAACCATGTTGATTTAAACGTTCTGCATTCAATTAGTATACCTCACAAGTTCCTGCGCATTAAGAACTGTGTAATTGAAATTTCGCTTTTGAAAGACATGAATGCCTTGGGAGTACGTTCGGATTTGTTTGATCGGCGTGGGTTCGAATCGTTCGAATGCGGAGGGATTCGTTTTTGATGCAGACGTTGCAGACTGGAGACGGAACTGTTCGGGTTTCTTAAGCCAGGTCTCAGCCGCTGAAGTCATTTAGCGTCAGGCGCGCTCGAGGTATGTCAGGGACTCGGGATATCTTTAATACTTCTTCTTTAGCCAATCCAAACGCGAGAGCTGATCCGCATCGGCGCAGGTACATCACACGTGTAAACCCCCCTTCGGCTTTTCTCCATTATCAGCGATGAGTGTGGCGTTCCGCCGACGCACAACCTACAATTAAACCATCAATTCATCGGCGACTTCAGCTTTATGACAGCTTCTTGACATTTTCTGACAGCCAGCTTAGACCCTTTTCAGGGATGAGCTTTGTGCCGGGGAGTTCCAACTTCCGAGATGATGCGTCTGGTGAGGCCATTCATTTTCTATCTCTAATTTTCTGAAGCCTGAGTATTCATTTTCCTATATTGTTGGATCATCCAAGTTTCCTTTAGTCTTGCTACAATCTGTCTTGATCCCGAATTTCTATTCTAAGATTGATTTTTTCTCTCCCTTCACGACTTTCCTAAATTTCCTTCAGCCGCAGCCTATTTCGGATAGCTTACATCCACTCAAACAAATAACAAGTTTCATTACGCCAAGCAAACGAAGCTGCAGAAATAGAGCACTCTGGAAGCACTGTATGATGATGCCCCGGCGTATAAGCCCTTGGACACTCGGGTGACCCTATGATGGAAAGCTCCCTCTGCCCTCTCCGATGCTCCCGTTTGCTTCCGAGTCTTTTCCACTGTCCCTATTCCGAAAATGCGCTTGATATGAAGTTTGTGTTTCTTTACGCGCCAATCATTATACGAAGTGAACTTATCTATTTTTGGGAGAATTTCATTTAGCTTCAAGTTGCGCAGCGTTTCCTATTGGCAGGTCCCTTCTGCACTGAGCAGCGTAGTCCCTGAGACTGCCAATCCGAATTAGCCCGTTCCAGTCCGTTCCTAGGGTCTACATAGTAACGGTAAATCGCCCGAAAAGTCGAAGTAACCTTCTGTCTTTGGCCCAAAAAGGGTCTGGACGTGGATTAATGGGCGATTATCATCCCTTTGAGGTATATAAAGTCAGAGTGCTTGAACAATTAACCGCATCCAACACAGACGACCTACTGCACTCAGAGCAACTTCCCTAATACGCCAACACTCCTCTAAACAACTCAATTCAACATGCGTTTCACCTCCGTCGCTTTCATTTCCACCGCTGTCTGCGCCACTTTATTGGCATCTGTTGAAGCTCGGCCCTACCCAGCTGAAGATCTTGCTCTCAGGCAAACAGTACGCTAAAATATATTGCCCTTATGTTATCTATCTCATCTCTTATTCCAGACCAATGGATGTGGTCAACCTAGCGGCCAATCATGTAATTAAAATGAATTAGTATTCCTTCCTTCCACATAGAATATGCCTACATGATAAGGTTTATCAATCACCGTGCTTATATAGATCGCTGATATATGCTATTCATAGTGTCACAATACCCCCTCATTATCACGCATAATGCATCTTAATTTATTGAGCATTTGAAGCATTGTATTAGATCTATCAAGTGGTTAATCAGGGACACACTTAGTATCTGTACTTATATATAGCTATCTTCATATATAAATTCACTTGGATTCTTAAAGACGGTATCGTATGAAGCTTGACTTCCACTCCAAGTCGGATTCAAGTTCCAGCGACTGTGCCTTGTATTTTGAGCGTAGTTCGGACGTGCAGTCCATATTATGCCGAAAAGCGAGTAGAACATCGAGAAGGAGGTTATTAGCTATTAACATCTGGTGAAACAGGGTAGGAAAGGACGCATATGAGTAAACATGTCTGTTGGTGAGACATCATATTCTACCCTGAAGGTATTCTTACCTGTATTTGCCTCCATTCTCGCCATCCATGGCGAGATGGTAGTCTTCGAGTTTGTTAGCGGGACATCTCAGCAACGAGATGCATTTCTCTCACCTAGATTTTGAAAATGCATATTCGTGTGGAATCGCAAACTAATTCCACCTAGATATTGATCAGGAAGTTGTAGACGAGATTTTAACGACTATGGACAAGCCTCGTGACAGGTTGAGCTCACGAATCTGTCGTGGACCGCCATCCGCCACCTTAGGAGTCTCGTCATGCGTGGCCCAGACTCATTGAGACAGGATTTCCAAGTCCTCAGCTGTTTAAGCAGCAGATATCATCCCGGTATTACTGTGCGGCACTTATCTATTCCCATCGATATAGATTATTTCTTGTAAGGACACTGCTCCTTTTCTCCACCTGATACGCTGATATTTGTCGAGGCAAGTATTGCGTTGGTGGGAATAAAACCAAGTGTGATATATACATTGTACGTCTCGGTTTTTTTTTTTTGAGCTCACATATTCACTCCAGATCAACAAAGACAATTCAGTCTCCTCAACGTCGATCCGACTCCTTTCATCAACGTATCCAACTCCCAGCTACACTGATATATGTATTCCCTTCCTCGTTCAAGTACAAGTTTAGAGAGCCGATCTAATTAGCTATTGATCAGACCTTCCTGGAGCTCTCGTAGCTCAAGATAGTTCTCGTATCCACAGTAGGTGGGAAGATGGATGTCCTTAACATCTGGAGTGGAATTTCTGGTGGCGCACTTGGATATAGCATTACGCCAGGAATTCTTTATGGTATCTAGTAGTACATTGGAGACAATGTATCAACCGAAGTATTTAAAAGTCAAGCTTAATTCCACACCGTCTTTAAATCTGCTATGCCGCACCGATTTATGAAAATATATCATATCCAGGAATACAGCTACAGTAATAGCTACAGTAATACAATGTTTCGATAAGTACAAAGGTCCGAGTTTAGTAGGTTCTAAGTCATTATGAGTTGCGACTATAATGCTACGAAAATAATACGTGAGCAATCTAGATCGGCATCCTAATAATGCACCCTACCTCGTACTTAGAAGTAGGATTTTGTTTATTGGGCCTGTTCTAACTTCTAATTGCATGATTGTCCGCCGGGCTGACCGCAGCCATTGGTCTGGAACAAGAGATGAGATACATAACAAAGGACAATGTATGTTAACGTACCGTTTGCCTGAGAGCAAGGTCTTCAGCTGGGTAGGGTCGCGCTTCAGCACCTGCCAATAATGTTGCGCCGACGGCGGTGGAGATGAAAGCAGATGTGAAACGCATGTTTAATTGACTTGTTTAGAGGAAAATGTGTTAGAGAGAAGTTGATTTGAGTGCAGGAGACTTTTTGTGTTGGATGTCGTTATCAAGCTAGCAGTCCGACTTTATAACCCTCGGGGAGAACAATTATTGATGTCAGCCACAACCCTGTTATTGAGGAGCTGACTGAAGTCCGAGCCAATCAAAACGTTTTGGAGAAGTATACATGTACCTAAATCCTACCCACGGGGCCATTCAGATTGCCAACCCAAGGGACATCTATGGCTTCTGCCGGTATGCCGGTTTAGAGGTGCGGGACAACAGGTCAGTAGGCGAGCGCTTCTTGTCAATCATAGCCAGGGGTCCGGAGCAGCTGGGAGACGAGATTCAGGCGCCTAAAATGCCTTAAACTTTTCGGCATAGAGTCACATAACTTTTTAACTTTCGCCCCCTGATCATAGCCATTGATCATCGTGCTCATCGGTGATGATACTATAATACAAATTTAGCGTTTGATGAAGCTGATGGCTTCCGGTGCTCTGGCTTCTAACGTAGACGGCGATAGCGGGAGAGGACGGAGGCAGGACCACTCGGGCCAGGTGTTATGATGTTGGATAGAGGGATCAAGCCTATGTCCTTAATTCTGCATTCTATTAGTATACTTCACCACCCCCTCTTCATTGAGTAACACTGGATTGATAATTAAAGTGATTCCTTGAGCTCGAAAGATGTACTTAAATTCAAGGCATTCGAAAAGGCTTCTATTGTAAGATTTTAGAAGTGCTAAGTTCAGCTTTATTTGATCCGCGCAGCTTAAACCCAATGCAGTGTTTGCACAGAAGCCGCAGCGCCACCTCACGGCTTTGCGACGTTGCGCTGTTTTGCACAATCATTGGCTATATGGCTGTGGGGCCAAGAGATGGATCCACTTTAAGCCCCACCGCAGCTTCTGCAAAAGGAAACACTCGTTCCCAGTTAGGAAGGAGCCACATCACAACTATTTGGGAAGCCACGGCAGCGCAACGTCGCAAAGCCGCTAGGTGGCGCTGTGGCTTCTGCGCAAACTCTCTGATTGAGCCGCAGTGTGGCGCTGTGGTTCTTGCAGAAGGTGTCTATTCAGGTCAGGACTCAGCCGCGGAAGTCGTTAGACGGCAGTCGCCCTCGAGGCATGTCAGGGACCCAGCGTGTCTTTAATGGGTTCTTTAGCCATTCCAAACGTCAGAGCTGATCCGTATCGGCGAAGATATACCAAGCGTTTAAAGCTCTTTATCCCTTCTGAATTATCAATGATGAGTGTGGCGTTTCGCCGAAGGAGGCCAGCCACCCTTGAAGGGTTTGCGCTACATAACCACTTATCATGTTTTTTTTTTTTTTGCTTGAAAGTGGGATTTATTGGTCTACTCTTCGTGCTGTAGTGTATTTTGATAAAATATATATTTGCACGTGTTTGGATAAGCATAAGTACCAGAAGGATCAATGTGCCCGTGGATCCACGCCAATCTGATAGTTCGACGGTATGGAAGTAAGCTTTCTTTTTTGTCAAGTCATAGCCTTCCGGTGTGCGTTTCATAACTTTTACTCCCGTATTATTTCAAAGCTTACCTTGCCCTTGCCTCGTCTAATAGACCTCCATCGGTGGGATAGTCCGTTCCTCAGACATAAATCCCTGCCGAGAACGACATCATATCCAGACCTTCTCGTACACATGGATCACCCCCAGCTTCCCATTCCTGCCAAGCAAAATCTCGAACGCCATTCTTAGACTTTTTCCTTCGATGCTCTTCATGGATCTTCTTGGTATGGATCGAAAACGTTTCTACACATTCCGACAATGCTATTTTCTTCCTTCTATTCATGACGCGTCCTATTATAGGCTAGAACTATAGTCGTGCTTGGACTCGGATTAATTATCTAAACATCTCCACAATCTCTGGAATCCAGCTCTCCCTGCCTGCTGGGGTCTCAGCGCCTTCCTACCTCTCTCCGCCCTCACTAAAAGAAGATTTATATCCGAATCGTTGAAGATACCGATCTAGCCCTCTATTCCCACCGATTGGATTATTTCTTGTACCAAGAAAAATGTGCTGCTTTTCTCCACCTGATGCGTTGCTATTTGCCAAGGAATATTGCGTTGGTGGAAATTAAACCAAGTATGACACATAGGTTGTAAGTCTCGGTGTTCTTTTCTGAGCGCACATACTCATTCCAGATCAACACCGTCACTTCAGTCACCTCCACGTCGATAGTACTACGACAGGTCAAAATTCTTATGGTACCTAGTCGTACGTTGGAGATAATGGATCGACCTTAAGGTAATTAGAAGTCAAGCTTCATCCCACTGGCACACCGTCTAATGTCAGACCGAGTTATATAAATAAATTACTATACAATTGAATACAGGTATAGAAGTGGTCTCTAATTGGCCACTTGCAAATGTGTCTAATACAGTGCTTCAATAAGATATGCATGTTCTAAGTGATTATGAGTTGAGACCATAATACTGCGAAAATAATATATTAGCAACCATATCGGCATGATAATTAGTGCACCTTACTTCATACGTAGAAGAGGGAGTTTTGTTTATTTGGGCTTGTTCTAACTTCTAATTACATGATTGTCCGCTGGGTTGACCACAGCCATTGGTCTGCAACAAGAGGTCAGATACATAACACAAGGACAATGTATTTTGACGTACCGTTTGCCTGAGAGCAAGGTCTTCAGCTGGATAGGGTCGCGCTTCAGCACCTGCCAATAATGTGGCGCAGACGGCGGTGGAAATGAAAGCGGAGGTGAAACGCATGTTTAATTGAGTTATTTAGAGGAGAATGTGTTAGCGAGAAGTTGGTTTGATTGCAGGAGGCTTTCAGTGTTGGATGCCGTTAATCAACCAAGCAGTCCGACTTTATATCCCTCGGGGAGAACGATTATCGCCCATTGACGTCAGCCACAGCCCTGTCAGTGGGAAGCTGAGTGCAGTCCGAATCTGTTTGGAGAAATGCAATCACTAGGGCTGAGGAACGGGGAAATTCGGATTCGCAACGTAACGAATATCTATGGCTTCTGCCGTTGTGCCGATTTAGAGGCGCGGGACAACAGGTCTTTATGTGAGCGTTTCTTGTCAATCATAGACACTGATCATCGCGGTCTTCCCTAATAATAACGCAATTTAAATTTAGCATTTGATGAGGCCGATAACCTCCGTTGCTCAGAAAGTGTCTGGCTTCTAACGGAGACGGTGATAGCGGGAGAGGACGGAGGCAGGGGACCATCTGTGCCAGGTGTTCAAGTTATACCCTGTACACATTCTATTAGTATACTTCACCACTTACTCTTCATCGAGTAATATTGTAATTGTAATTAATTTAGTTGCTTGCGTTCGAATGACGTACTTAAGCTCAAGTCATTCGAAAAGACTTCCATTGTAAGATTTTAGAATATATTCGTGGTACGTTCAGTTTTATTTGACCAACATAGCTTAAAGTGAATGGTGTCGCCGATCGTCCCAATGCAGAGTACTTCGTGATTGATCCAGATGTTGCAGACTGCAGACGGAACTGTTCGGGTTATTTAGGTCAGGACGCAGCCGCTGAAGTCGTTGGACAGCAGGCGCCTTCGCGGCATGTCAGGGACTCAGCGTGTCTTTAATAGGATCTTTAGCCAATCCAAACGCCAGAGGTGATCCGCATCGGTGAAGGTATACCAAGCGTTTATATCTCTTTGTCCCTTCTGCATTATCATTGATGATTGTGCCGTTTCGCCGAAAGAGGCCAGGGGTTTGTGCTACATAACCACCAATCATGCTTTTCGCTTGATAGTATGATTGCTGCTTCGGTGTGCTTTTTATGCTGTAGTCTATTTGATAAAAGATAATTCCACATTTTTGGCATAGCAGAAGGATCAGCGTTGAGTTCGTTCGATGAGTCGGTGGCGGCGGAGAAGCTTTTTTTTGGTGAAGTCATGGCCTTCCGGTGATCAAATGTTTCTCTCTGTATGTTGCCTATCTATATGATACTTTCAGGGCGAACCGGAGCATTTAGTAATGGTTTGTCAGATCGTGACGACGATCATCGAATTCGATCCATCCCGAGCCATTGCCCTCAAGCTATTCTCGCACACCCTACACAATTCACAATTAAAACCATCAACTCATCGACTTCAGCTTTCTGACAGCTTCTTGACATTTTCTGACAGCCTGCTTAGACCCTTTTCAGGGATGAGTTTGTGCCGGGAAATTCCGAGACAATGCTTCTGGTGAGGTCATTCATTTTCTATCTCGAATTTACACTGAAATATTCCTCCTGTTTACATATATTTTCGGACTATTCAAGTTTCATATAGGCTTACTGCAATCCATATCCAAGATTTCTAGGGCAATTTCTTTCTTTCGCTTCACGCCTTGAAGTCCTAAGGTTCCTTTATCTCGGGTAGCCTCTTACATCTAGCCTAACAATAACGAACGTCGTTGCGTCAAGCAAACCACAATGCAGAATAAGAATGCTCTCTACGCCACATATCAATAACCCTATAGTGATGCGAAAAATCCCCTTCACGACGAATGAGATTGTCTAAGGCCCTAAACCTCGTTATTTCCTGTTCCATTCCTCTATTCAACAGGGCAATAAGTAGCTTTACAATTTAGTTGGATTATCGATTCAGCTCGTGTGAGAATTAATCCGCAGAGCGCACTATGAAAGTACTGTATGATGAGCCCAAGTTCGACGCTTGGGGCTCGGGGTAAGCCTACGATATCAAACTCCTGGCCTCTCCGATGCTCCCGTTGTTTTCTGAATCTTTTTCACTACTCCTATTCCGAAAATGCGCTTGATACGAAGCTCGTGTCTTTCCGCGCCGATCATTTCACAACGTGAGTTCATCTATTTTTAGTATTTTCGGGAGAATTTCATTTAGCTTGCCCGCGCTTCTAGACTCCCTGAGACTGACAATCCGAATTGCCCCGTTCCAGCCCGCTCCTAGGGTCTAGTAATGGCACATCTCTCGAAAGGTAGAATTAACCTTCTGTCTTTAGGCCAAAAAGGGTCTGGACGTGGGTTAATGGACGATCATCATCCCTTCGAGGTATATAGAGTCAGACAGCTTGGTCAATTAACCGCATTCAACACAGACAGCCCACTGCGCTCAGAGCAACTTCCTCAACACTCCAACACTCCTCTAAACAACTCAAACATGCATTTCACCTCCGCTTTCATTTCCGCCGCTGTCTGCGCCACCTTATTGGCATCTGCTGGAGCTCGGCCCTACCCAGCTGAAGACCTTGCTCTCAGGCAAACGGTTCGTTAACATACTACATTGTCCTTGGGTTATTTAACTCATCTCTTGTTCCAGACAAATGGCTGTGGTCAACCTAGCGGCCAATCCTGCAACTAAAATAAAATAAAGCACTTCCTTCCACGGAGAAGGTGCCGACATGGTAAGGGTTCATTAACTTAGAGTGCTGATAAAGTTTGCTGATACATGTTATTCATAGTGTTACGGTCTCGCCTCATTATTGCATCTATTTATTGCGCATTTAAAGCACTGTATTAGATCTATCAAGTGGTCAATTAATGACCCATCTCTGTATATGTATTCCTGATATAGAATTATTTCTATATATAAAATTGCCTTGAATAGAAATGATGATATAACAAAAAAGCTTGACAAGCCCTAATTTCTTAGCATGTTCTAAGATTTATTTTCTCGCTTCGCAGGGTTTGAGCCGGATCCTATCCCAGTATGCTTGTTTTATCTATTCCATCACTGATTGTTGACCAAATTGTATCAAAGATTTTTTCTGACGAATGAGAGTTCTCAACCCCACATGTGAATAACCTAGTAATACACAATGAGACTGTCTTGGACCTTAGCCTCTCTGCCAGTGGTTTTCTGTTCTAGCCCTCTATCTAATCAGCCATGCATTTTTTCGTATGGCTGCGTACCTATTCATGTTATGCGTAAATTAATCATAGAGCACTCATAAAACGTATGATGCATCAGTGTAAGTAAACTCGGGGTAACTTTGCGATGAGCTTCTTTCCTATCCGGTCGTTCCGTCGATTTCCGACTCAAATGATTTCCACCGGTAATTATCCGGACTGTACCTGATGCGGACTTCGTGAATTCCTCCTTTTCGATCATTTGAACAGGGATTAAACTCATCTATTTTTGGGACTTTAGAAGGATGTGTCGGAGCAGTCCTCTTATCCCGCGTTTCTCAGGGATCGACACCGTGGCAGGTCTTTTGAACTGAGTAGCGCTTGTCCCTTAATGCTGCTAATCCGTATTTCTCCGTTCCTAAGGAATACATTTCTATGCAACTCTCTTCCAAGTATATAAACTCAGACTGCTTGCAGTTAAACCGCATCAAACACAGAAAGCCTACTACCGCACTCAGACTCACTTCTCTACCACTGCAAGCCATATCTCTACCGCTCTACTACTCCTCTAAACAACTCGGTTAAAAATGCGTTTCACCTCCGCTTTCGTTTCCACCGCCCTCTGTGCAACCTTATTGGCATCTGCTGAAGCGCGGCCATATCCCAGTCCAGCTGAGGAGCTTGCCCTCAGGCAGACGGTACGTTGGAATAATATGTCCTTGCGTTATATATCTCATATTTCTGTTCCAGACCAATGGCTGTGGTCAACCTAGCGGACAATCATGCAATTAAAATACGCAAAATTCCACGTAGAAGATTCCTACTCGGTAAGGGTTCATTAATTAGGGTATTGATACAGATCACTGACATATGCTATTCAGTGTTACGATCCCGCCTCATTATTACGCATAATGCATATCTATTTGTGGAGTATTTGAAGCATTGTATTAGAGTTATCAAGTGGCCAATTAGAGACCTACTTTGTATCTGTACCTATATAAAATTACATTCATATCTAAATTCGCCTGGACTCGCAAAGACGGCTCCGTATGAAGCATGACTGCTATTCCAAGTCGGGGTTCAAATTCCAGTGACTGTGCCTTGTATTTTGAGCGTTCAGACATATAGTCCATATTATGCAGAACATTGAGAAAGAGGTTATTATCTATTGACATCTGCTGAAACGGAAAGGAAAGGGTGTGTATGAGTAAACATGTCAGTTGGTGGGACAACATATTCAACCCCGAAGATATTCTGAGCTACGTTAGCCCCCATTCTCGCCATCCACGCCGATAGGTCAGGTTTCGAGCTCGTCAGCGGGACTTCTCAGCAACGAGATACATTGCTCTCACCAAACTTTTGAAATTTGCATATCCGTCCCGAATTATGTACTTATAATTCAATCTGACGACTGGAGGAAACCTCGTAACAGGAATGATTTGAGATCATGAATTCGTTGTGGAATTCCATCAGGCACTTTGGGAGTCTCATCTTGCGTGGCCTATACTCCTTGGGACACAATCCCTTCACCTGTTTAGACAGCAGGTATTATCTTGGTGTGACTGTGACTGTATGGCACTTAAAACGCATGGAATATACATCAGGAAAGTCGACACAGTCCGAGTAGCGCTATATAGTCTATATAGCGGTCTTAGCGTCCGTAGCTTCTTTAGCGTGTCCGCCACTAGAAAAGGAGCCCTAGCAGCCTTAGCGAGGACCTTAGCGCTGTACTGCCATCGTTGCTGACAGCTAGCTGCGTGCTATATAGCACGATAAGTTGAACCTGTAGAATACCTAGCACCGGCTATCCCTCTCTATCACACTACTTCCCAGATATATTTAGGCACAAATATATAATTTAAAAAAATCAGATTTTATCGCA
>KN837091.1:1304609-1317697 GCA_000827215.1 Sphaerobolus stellatus SS14 | reverse complement strand
AGTAGCGCTTGTCCCTTAATCCGTATTTTTCCGTTCCTAGGGACTAGTAAGGGTTGATAGTATTTCGATGCAACTCTCTTCGAGGTATATAAAGTCAGACTGCTTGCAGTTGGACCGCATCCAGAAAGCCTATTACCGCACTCAGACTTACTTCTCTACCACTGCAAGCCACCTCTCTACCACTCTACCACTCCTCTAAACAACTCAATTAAAAATGCGTTTCACCTCCGCTTTTGTTTCCACCGCCGTCTGTGCAACCTTATTGGCATCTGCAGAAGCACGACCATATCCCGGTTCAGCTGAGGACCTTGCTCTCAGGCAAACAGTGCGTTAACAAAAGGAAAAAAAAATCCTTGTTATGTATCTCATCTCTTGTTCCAGACCAACGGCTGTGGTCAACCTAGCGGCCAATCATGCAATTAAAATAACAAAATGCCTTCCTTCTACGCAGAAGATGCCTACATGGTAAGAGTTCATTAGTAAGAAGGCTGATACAGCTGGCTGATATATGCATTTCATAGTTTTACGATCCCTCCTCATTATCACGTATAGTCCATATCTATTTATCTAGCATTTGAAGCATTGTATTAGATTTATCGAGCGGACAATTAGGAAACCACTGTGTAATCTGTACTTAGCTACAAGACCTTGGTTCAATTCTCCTTGAGACTAATTTTTGCCAACTAGTGAGTGTTCTAAATCTGATTAATTAAATCATTAACTGACCATATGCATCTGACCAGTGACCAACATACACCCTGGCCACAGTGGTCATAAATCTGCATGGAATGTAAGTGACCAGTGGCCATAGAATATGTATGTAAATTACTTAGGTAACTGATCATTCGGTTCCTTGCTCTCTTGCATAGCTGCATAAATCTCAAGATTAGTGCGATAATATTTGTGGAAAAAATTCTCTTCAAATCGGTGTTCTGGAAAGGGAATAACGACTCAAGTTCAAGCTCAAGTTGAATAACTTTAGAAATTAATAACCAACCGTCGTCCGTGAAGGGATTACTAGTAATCTTCCAGGTTATCGGTGAAACGGAATATAGTTGCTGCTGTAATGCTGGCATTCTGATCATATGGTTAGAAAAATATTATTATGCGATGAAATGCAGTACACACTGGTTATGCAAACCTCTTAGAGCGTCTCCAACGATATCTATGAAGATAACTCTTAAAGCATGCACACCACTGTCAACGAATCGTCGCTAAAATCTACGATATTGGCAACTGAGAAAGAAAATATTATAAACTGGAACTTACTTTGTACGGAACACAGGCGATAGGTTCGCTTGTATCTGAATAGATTGGCTTCGTGGACAAAAGCGGTCCAAAATAAAATAAAATAATCCGGCGTTAGTATCTGACCTGGGATTCCGGACGCCGTGCTATTGATAGAGTTGACTGGCGAGCTCGATAAGCACGCTATAGAAGGCGATATTCTCCCTGGCAAGAATAAAGTGGAGATAAAATCCTTTAATGTGGCGCCCTAAATGTAAAGACTAGGGCAAATGAATTTTCCGCGTCATTATATTTCTCAATATCGTTGAGCTAGACCATCGTCATTACGGATTGCGAAGATCAGGTTCTGAGTTAACAAGATTCTCTCATATTTTCTTTAACTCCTACATTCCACTCGTCCCTCCTCGATCGATAACTCCTATAATTTCAGGATCATCCTACGTAATCTATCTCCAACTTGCTGCATTGATTGCATTGACAAGTAAGAACACTATTTGAATAGGGGTGAATTTGATCCCTACAAAAACTTACAGTTCATCAGGAAAGTTGGCACAGAATCCGCTTTAGCGCTTGTGGTAGGAGCGATAGGCGGTGGTATATAGTCTATATACCGACTCCTAGCTTCGATTAGCGAATCCGCCATTGCCTAGTGCTACCTAGTACTACCTAGCACTATGGGGACTTTAGCGCACGTGGCACGTTTTACTGGTGTTAGTCCCATTCCCCATTCCACTACTCCGTAGCCATCACTCAATCGGTGGATTCTTTATAGTTGGAAATTGCTACCGTATTCATAGGCGGTTATGATTGAACTACTAGAAAATGCAAGGCATACCTTAAAAGATAACTTATCCTTGCCACCATTAACATCGGACAATGCACAACGCATCATGCCATCTTCCCCATGAATCGCCTTTGCACGAGCTGTCAAGATATAATCATCTTCGAATAAAACATTAGCATGAGGCCCTCGGAAGATACACGGGGAGCAAAGTCGTGTAAAACAGAACAAACAAAAGTGAGCCAAGAAAAAGGCTGGGTGCCGCCGTTTGGGTGTCGAGTCACCCGACACCACAAACAGCTAATTAAGAGGGTGGGTAAGGGCGGGTGAAAGAGAAAGTGGCTGTGGGAACGATGATATGAGGATGGGAGTGATGGAGGAGAGGAGAAAGGCGCGGATGTGTTTGAACTCCGCTCTCCGATGCAAAGACCTTGAACCACCCTTCTTGTGCTTGGGTTGGCGGGTGGTTCTCTCGAACTCGGACCTGTGTGTTTGCAACTGTTTGGCAATCTGTTTCGCAACCCACCCATGCCGGTTTTTCCTCCTCCTCCTCCTCCTTTACATCTCCGATTCTTTTCTTCGCTGGCATATATCGCAGAAGGATAGCAATGAGCTTTTATCTCACCTCAAACTCCTCTGTTGCGCGTCATCTCTAAACACAACGCTTGGATAAGGTTAGTTATAATACGAACTAGAAAATACTCTCACAATTATCACTCATCTACCCTCAGGTATCGTCAGATCGATTCGCATCCCATCCAGTATAACCGCCTATAAATAAGTACGCTAGCAATGTCAAATTATCGAGAACCTACATAGTTGAGTGATGGCTACTCAGGATTTCCAGTAGTACTAACTGTAATTTTTTTCAGAGATTAATCTCACCACTGTTCAAATAGACTTCGTATATCCTAACAGCGACATGCAAGATATTGTCAACGCAACGAATACAGCAAGTTCGAGATACATTATGTAGAGTGCTCCTGAAATTGTAGGAGGTCGGTAATCGATGGCAAGAGAGGCGAGTGGAATAGAGGATTTACACGAGGTGAGAGATCCTTGTTAATTTAGGATTGGCTGCAATCCGCGATGAGAATGGTCTAGGTCGGCGATATTGAGAAACATATCGACACAAAAATTACTTTTATTTATTTTATCTGGTCATTACTTTGAGGATGCCTCACCAAATGATATTATCTCCGGTTTATTCTTGCTAGTCGGGAATTTCGCCTTCCATAACACGGTTATCGACCTCGCCGGTCAACTCTACCAACAGTGGGATATGGAGAGCACCCTGAATCCTTCCCAGTTGATCTTGCTGAAACTCCCCATTCGGAAGCCACAGCCAGAATTATCGGAGCCACAGTGTGGCTAATGTACAGCCACAGACTGCATATGATCCGTAAACAGCTAAATGAAAATGAGCCACGGTGTGGTGCTGTGGGTGTTGCTAAACCTGTCTATTATTGTCAGTGTTATTATATCTCAATTCACACTTCAGTGCACAGATAATGTTCTACCTTCCTTCATATTCCTTATGTAATGCAGTCGCAACCATAGTCTGTGTGAATGGATCACGGCTGCGACGAGTCGTTGACAGTGGCGGACATGCATTTACAAAGACTCTCTCCATGGATATTATTGAAGACGGTCTAAGCGGTCATAACCCGTGTGTACTACATTTTCTTTATTCATATTTTTTTTTAACTCTGATCAGAATGCCAACATCGATGTACTTCGCAGCAGAAATAATATTCCGTTTCCCCAATAACTTGGAGGGTCGGTGATCGCTTCACGTCAGTTATATTCCAGTGTTTCGTCGAGAGTTTTCTGATGCCCTAAGTGCCACACCACACCAGGATGGTATCTGATGTCTAAACAGGTACGGAGACCCTGTCTCAAGGAGTATATGCCACACAAGATAAGACTTAGGTGGCGGATACCGTCCACGGGCAATTCATGATCTTAAATCATTCCTGTTGCGAGGTTTCCTCCCAGTCTCTACAACCGGTGAATTAATATATAAAGATAATTATATAAAGTACAGATACAAAGTAGCTCGCTAATTGACCACTTGATAAATCTAATATAGTGCTTCAAATGCTCAATAAATATATATATGCATTATCCGTAATAATGAGACGGGATTGTAACACTATGAATTGTATATATCAGTGTTCAGTATCAGCACTCTAATTAATGAACCCTTACCATGTAGACATATTCTACTTGCAATTTTGTTTATTTTAATTACATAATTGGCCGCTAGGTTAACCACATCCATTAGTCTGGAACAAAAGATGAGATACATAACACAAGGACGATTTATTCTAACGTACCGTTTGCCTGGGAGCAAGCTCCTCAGTTGGACTGGGGTAGGGCCGCGCCTCAGCAGATGTCAATAATGTTGCACAGACGGCGGTGGAAACAAAAGAGGAGGTGAAACGCATGTTAATTTAGTTGTTTAGAGGAGTGGAAGAGTGGTAGAGAAGTGGGTTTTAGTTATCGAGAAGTGAATTTGAGTGCGGTAGTGGACTTTCTGTGTTGGATGCGGTTCAACTGCAAGCAATCTGCCTTTATATACCTCGAAGAGTGTTGATTCGAAATACATTCAACCCTCAATATTCCCTAGAAAAGGAAACATACGGATTGGCAGCATTAAGGAACAAGCGCCACTCAGTTCAGAAAACCTGCCACGGTGTCGATCCCTGAGAAGCGCGGGACAAGAGGACTGCTCCGATACATCCTTCTAAAGTCCCAAAAATAGATGAGCTTAATCCCTGGTCAATTGATCAGAAAAGACGAATTCACGAGGTCAGCATCAATCACAGTCTGGATAGTTACAGGTGGAAATTATTTGATTCGGAAGTCGACGGAACGACCGGATAGGAAAGCAGGAGCTCATCGCAAAGTCCCCCCAAGCGTCGTTACATCCTGTACCTATCTGTTGTTAGACTTACACTGATGCATCACACATTTTCTGAGTGCTCTATGCCTATTAATTTTTGCTGGACGTGAATAGGTAGGCAGCCATACATGAAATTGCATGGCTAATTAGTAGGAGGGCTAGAACAGGGTACTAGAAATGCTCAGATCCAAAGCAGCTGTCCCATTGTGTTTCACTAGGATTTTTCATATCTGGCATTGAGGACTCTCATTCCTCAGAAAAAATCCTTGATACAATAACTGTCAATAATCAGTGGTGGAATAGATAAAATGAGCATAATATCTGGGATAGGATCCGGCTCAAACCTGTGAAGCGAGCAAATAAATCTCTTCGGAGTTGCTCAGAGATTGGGATTGTCCAACTTCATGCTATATCATCATTCCTATTCCAGACAATTTTATATGAAAATAATTATATATAAGGAATACAGGTACAGAGGTGGGTCATTATGTGGCGACTTGATAGATATAATACAGTTTTTTAAATGCTCAATAAATAGACATCATAATGAGGCGACACCCAAACACTAAGAATAGCATATATCAGCAATCTGTATCAGTATTCTAATTTAATGAACCCTTACCATGTGGACATCTTCCATGTGGAAGGAAGGAATTTTCATTTATTTTAATTACAGGATTGACCACTAGGTTGACCACAGCCATTGGTCTGGAACAGGAGATGAGATATAAAATAATAAGAATAATGCATTCTAACAAACCGTTTGCCTGAGTGCAAGGTCTTCAGCTGGGTAGGGTCGCGCTTCAGCAGATGCCAATAAGGTCGCACAGACAGCGGTGGAAATGAAAGCGGCGGTGAAACGCATGTTGTTTAATTGAGTTGTTTAGAGGAGCGTTAGAGCGTTAAGGAGGTTGTTCTGAGTGTAGTAGGCTGTCTGTGTTGGATGCGGTTAATTGACCAAGCACTGACTTTATATACCTCGAAGGGATGATGATCGCCTATTAACCTACGTCCAGACCCTTGCTAAAGACGGAAGGTTAATTCCACCTTTCAAGAGATGTGCCGTTATTAGACCCTAGGAACGGGCTGGAACGGGGCAATTCGGATTGGCCGTCTCAGGGAGTACGCGCTGCTCGGCTCAGAAGGGACCTGCCAATGGGAAGCGCTGGGGAAGCTAAATAAAATTCTCCTGAAAATACTAAAGATAGACAAACTCACGTTGTGAAATGATCGGCGCGGAAAGACACACGAGCTTCTTATCCAGCGCATTTTCTGAATCGGAACAGTGGAAAAGACTCGGAAGGCAACGGGAGCATCGGAGAGGCCAGAAGGAGTTTGACATCGTAAGCTTACCCGGAGCGTCGAACTTGGGCTCATCTTACAGTACTTTCATAGTGATCTATGCGGATTAATTCTCGCACGAGCGGAATCTATAATCCAACTAAATGTAAAGCTGCTTATTTATTCCATGTTGAATAGAGGAATTGAACAGGAAACTATGTCTAGGGCCTTAGACAATCTCATTCGTGAATGGGATTTTTCGCATCACTATAGGGTTAATGATATGTGGTGTTGAGAGAATTCTTATTCTACACCGTGGTTTGCTTGGCGCAATAAAGTTTGTTATTGTTAGGCTGAATGTAAGAGGCTATCTGAGATAAAGGAACCTTAGGACTTGAAGGCGTGAAGCGAGAGAAAAAGATTACCCTAGAAATCTTAGATATGAATTGTAGTGAGCCTATAGGAAACTTGAATAGTTCAAAAAGATGTGTAAACAGGAGGAATATCTCAGTGTAAAGTCGAGATAAAAAAAATGAATGACCTCACCAGAAGCATCGTCTCGGAATTCCCCGGCACAACTCATCCCTGAAAAGGGTGTAAGCAGGCTGTCAGAAAATGTCAAGAACCTATCATTAAGCTGAAGTCGATGATTCGCTGGTTTTAATTGTGAGTTGTGTAGGGTATATGAGAATAGCTTGGGGGCAATTCCTCGGGATGGATCGAATTCATGATCGTCGTCACGATCTGACAAACTATTACTAAACGCTCCGGTGCGCCCTGAAAGTATCATATAAATAGATAACATACAGGGAGAAACATCTGATCACCGGAAGGCCTTCGCAAAATGAAAAAAAGCTTCACCGCCACCGTACGCGCCAGGATTGTTAATTACGTATTTCCCATCTATTATAAAAATTCAAAAATTATATCAGTAATTGTTTCCTTGTATTAGACGGGGAACACTACGTTGTCAGCATGATGTGAACACCTGTGGCCACGCGCGACAGACGGAATGATCACAACACGGTGCACCATTATTTTTCTCCAGCCGGCTCACTCGAGATATATGTTGGACCGATGACCCTAGTAATTAACACGTAGTATAACCTAAATAAAACCGCATTATAAAGTTCAGCTAGCATCTTCTTCTAGTGCAATTAATATTTCCTTGGCTACATTGGTCTGAATCAGCATAGTACACTACTATTTTACCCAGTCTGGCCACGTTAACTTTAAGCTATAACAATGATACGAATGTTCAATGAATAGTATAAATATTTCATATCCCAAATACCAGCCAGCAGGCTACTGCCTCCTCATGTCCTCCCATTATAAATCATAGAATATAAATGTTATATACCTCTCGGGTCTATATTTAAATTTAGAAGGACAATATATTCTCCCTGGAGATGTGAGACCGACTGACACTAACCCGGGCCTTAAATAAATACCTCTACCGAGCTAAAAATCCATCAATATACTAAATAGCTTCCTGAGAGGAGAAACGATATTATGGAATAGTATAGTAGCGTATATTATTTGTTCATTATTTATGCGTGTTGTGAGAAATTGGTTTGACGCTTATGAAATCGGCGTTTTCAGACCTGACGCGTCCCGGCCACATCAGGAAACCTGGTAAAATCTATAGTTGCTAGCATAGCATCTATAGAGGCGCATAGGCTCCCTACCTCCCTAGCTCCATAGTTTTTTGACATTTCCATAGCAGCCCTTCAATCAAACTGGGCTCACGCCCTCCACAACATTGTAAACTCGGAACTAAGTTGACATTCTGGCCATCCTACCATGGCTCCATTGGGGTACCACTTGGTATAGCTAATTATGAAGTGAGTTTTGGAGAATGACGTCTGCTATAGTTCACTATGGAACACCTACCTAAGCGAATTTGCACGGTTTCCTGATGCACCGTAGCCACCGACTCATCAGACAAGCTCGACCCTGATCCTTCTGCTATGCCAAACACGTAGAAATATTTTTATCAAATAGATTAAAGCATACAGAACACACCGAAGCAATCTACTTTCAAGCGAAAAGCAAGATTGGTGGTTATGTAGCACAAACCCCTGGTCTCCTTCGGCGAAACGGCATAATCATCAATGATAATGCAGAAGGGACAAAGAGATTTAAACGCTTGGTATACTTCGCCGATGCGGATCAGCTCTGGCGTTTTGATTGGCTAAAGAACCTCCCTGAGTCCCTGACATGCCTCGAGGGCGCCTGCCGTCCAACGACTTCAGCGGCTGAGTCCTGACGTAAATAACCCGAACAGTTCCGTCTGCAGTCTGCAACGTCTGAATCAATAACGAATTACTCTGCATTGGGTCGATCGGCAACACCATTCACTTTAAACTACGCCGGTCAAATAAAGCTGAACGTACCACGAATATCTTCTAAAATCTTACAATGGAAGCCTTTTCGAACGACTTGAATTTAAGTACGTCATTCGAACACAAGGAACTAAATTATTTGCAATTACAATGTTACTCGATAAAGAGGAAATGGTGATGTATACTAATAGAATGCAGAAGAATTTAGTGCACAGGGTTGATCCCCTCAGCCAACATCATAACACCTGGCACGTATGGTCCTGCCTCCGTCCCCTTCCGCTATCACCGTCTCCATTAGAAGCCAGAGGCTTTCTGAGCAACGGAAGTCATCGGCTTCATCAAATGCTATATCTAAATTGTGATATCATCAGGGAAGACCGCGATGATCAGTACCTATGATTGACAAGAAACGCTCGCATACAGACCTGTTGTCCCGCGGGTCTAAATCGGCACAGCGGCAGAAGCCATAGATGTTCGTTATGTTGCAGATCCGAATTTCCCCGTTCCTTAGGCCTTTAGGCCTAGGGACAAGTGCATTTCTCTAAACGGCGGAATCCAGCCAACTTCCCACTGACAGGGTTGTGGCTGACGTCAATGAGCGATAATCATTCTTTCCGAGGGATATAAAGTCAGACTGCTTGATTGATTAACGACATCCAACACAGAACGCCTACTCCACTCAAACCCACTTCTCATAACAAATTCTCCTCTAAACAACTCAATTAAACATGCGCTTCACGTCTGCTTTCATTTCCACCGCCGTCTGTGCCACATTACTGGCATCTACTGAAGCGCGACCCTACCCAGCTGAAGACCTTGCTCTCAGGCAAACGGTTCGTAGACATACATTATCCTCATGTTATTTATCTGATCTCTTGCTGTAGAGTGACGGCTGTGGTCAACCCAGCGGACAATCATGCAATTAGAATTTCCAACATACCCAATAAATAAAATCCTGCTTCTGAGTACGAGGTAGGGTGCATTAATTATGATACTGATACGGATCACTGATATATCATTTTCTCAGCATTATAGTCTCAACTTAAAATCACTTAGAAGCCTACTTATTGAAGCACTACTGTATTAAACTTTGCAAGCGGAATTAGGGACCCACTTCTGTATCTGTATTCCTTGTACGATTGTTATTTATTTAAATCAGCGTGGCATAGCAAATTTAAGGACGGTGTGTGATGAAGCTGAACTTCGAAGTACTTCAATATCCTACGTACCACTAGGTAATATAAAAATTTCCACCTGCCATAGTGCTATATCCAATCGCCAGAGATTGCACTACAATACAGATGTTATGGACGTGCTTTTCTCGTAGAACCGTTTTCAATTCATGCTGAGAAGATCTAGGTTGAAGAGCATCGAAGGCACAAGTATCAGAATGGCAGCTTTCGTTCGGGGTTATGCTTGGAAATAATTGGAATATGTATACAGTGGTTAATGTGGATGAGAAGGCAGGGACATTGTCTCGATCTCGGCGAGGATATATATGTCCGAGGAACAGAGCTATCGCGTCGATAGAGGTCAATTTGAATTCTTGTGCATTGCGAATTTATAGGGTACTATATAGGGTGCAATTGAGACTACAGAAGATGCGAAACGAGTGAATAACTAGAAAAAGAAACCGAGACACAGTAAGCTCTGGAATAATACTGTGAGTAAATGTTAAGAAATGTGCCATAAAATATCTCCCGTTCTGCAGCAAATAAGCTCCCAGGTTGCAGTTCTGACCAGTGAGGAACGGGGAAATTCGGATTCGCAACCTAAGGAACATGCCGCTGTGCCGATTCAATGGCGCGGGACATCAGGTCAGTATGCGAGCGTTTCTTGTCAATCATAGGTACTGATCACTCTGGGCATCCTGATAAATCAAATTAGCATTTGATGAAGCCGATGACTTCCGCCCCGCACAAAGCCTTTGTCTTCTTATCCTCTACATCAAATAGCAGTGCAATTAATTGTTTTGAATGGGACCTTTTCCTTATAATTAATCTCGTCCCTTATTTTCGAAAGACATAACTTCAAGTCATCAAAATGCTGCCATCGTACTATTTTAGAATGCATAGGTGGCACGTTCCGATTGTTTGACCGTCATAGCTTGAAGTGAATGGTGTCATCAAATTTCTTAATACGGAGAACTTCATTGTTGATTCAGACGTTGCGGACGGAACCGTTCGGGTTTCTTAGGCCTGGGCTCAGCCGCTGAAGTCGTTTGGCGCCAGGAGCGCTCGACTCAGACGTATGTCAGGGACTTAGGGTGTGTTATTTTTCAAATGGTTCTTCTTTAGCCAATCCAAACGCGAGATCTGATCCGCATCGACGAAGGTATAATCTCTTTGTACCCTCTGGATTATTGTTGATGAGTATGGCGTTTCGCCGAAGGAGGCCAGCCACCAAGGGTTTGCTCTACGTAACCGCTAATTATGCTTGAAAGTGGAATTGATCTGGTGCTGTCTTCGTGGTGTAGCCTCTTTCATAAAATAGATATTCTCAGGTGTTTCGATAAACAAAGCAGACTGTCTGATGAGTTGGCGGGGAAGTAAGCTTTTTTTTGCGAAGTCAAAGCCTTCCGGTGATCAATACATCTCTTGCTACATTCTATATATATGTGTTTGATGCGTTCAAGGGACACCGGAACATTTACTAAAATAAATTGTCAGACGACGATCATCGAGTTCGATTCATCCCGAGCCATTCCCCTCAGTCTATTTCTCACAAAACCGGCACAACCTACAATTAAATCGATCAACTCATCGGCGTCAGCTTTTTGACATTTTTTTTTGACATTTTTTAACAGCCTTCAAGGACCCTTTTTAGGGATGAGCTTTGGGCCGAGGAGTTCCGAGACGATGCTACTAGTGAGGATTCATCTTCTATGCTGAATTTACACTGAAATGTTCCTCTCTTTTACACCTCTCTTTGGACTCTTGAAGCTTCCTTTAGGTTTGCTATAATCTACTATAATCCAAAATTTCTATGGGAGTTTTTTTTCTCTTGCTTCTCGCCTTTCCTAATTTTCCTTGAGCCGCAGCCTATATCAGATACCTTACATCCACTCGACAAATAAAAGCTTTATTGTGCCAAGCAAACGAAGGTGCACAAACAGAGCCGCCACATAGAGCACTCTGCAAGCACTGTATGATGATGCCCCGGCGTATAAGCCCTTCATCAGGAAAGCTGGCAAATGGCACTTATTTTTCCGTAACACTACAGATGCTAGGAAACAGCTACCGACATAATGCCCAGCTAGCCTTACTAGCCTCTTGCTAAGTTGCAAAGTCAACTCAGCTGGTTCGAACAATTCTGAGCACTATTATACTTAGTGTCGTACCACTACCTTCACTTCTCTGCTGCAGCTTCCACCTGCATTGTTCCTCATGATCAGCAATCCATGGTTTGTTCCATTTACAGTACTTCGAAATCTCACTTACCACTTTTGTATCCAGGTACTACTACTCCATGGAGAAGTGGCGGTAACTGCAGATGCGACATTTTGTGCTGTACAGTCATGACTAGTGAGTTAGCCTACTATCTTGACAGTCTATTGCCTCTGAATCACCGGTCGGAGGGTTGAGCCCAACGAACTATCAACTTACAGCTGGTAGAATTGGATTTTGCAGGTTGGCACATCTAATCCGGCGACACTCCGCATGCTTTGTGTGTAACAGTTATATAGGCTGTTATATTATTATATATATGTATTACCTAATGTACATATATGCTACCTAATTAGTGTGGACATCATACGTGTCCACAACAGTGTGTATTTAGCATGCCGGCACATTAGGTGCCGGCATATATCTTTAACTTCACACCCCATGTACTAATTACTCAATACACTCTGAGTTCAGTTAGTCTGTGTGATATAAGATATACAAACTTGTTATATTGTGCTAAACTACAATCATTATAGGGAAATACAGCTAGTAGTCACTCCAAATTGTCATCCTTCCAAGGATGAACAAGGGTGCCACTCATTGGTGAGTTGCTCCTTTACCAGTAACAGACTAGATTTACTAAAGACGTACTCTTGTAGATAATTACGATGATTAAGACTAACATTGAACCCCTCTGTCTGTCAATACGGTGCCTATGGTGTTTTGGATACTGTATGATATATTAACTATCCTATACATTTACAGATTACTTTATATATTAGCCGGCATTAGTGAGATCCACCCGCTTTCTGGGCCGAGGTATTCTCGAAGTAGGTCTATACTGTTATGTATCCGGATTGGCACTGATTACCCTCCACAGGAATCAGTTCGAAAGTACTCCGATCTCCTCTAATACTACTATGATTTCTATTTCTTTTAAACCTGCTCATTTTATCAGTTCAGTCCCGGAATAGCTTTGTAGTATAGTACAGTCTCCCTGACATCCTTGTAATTAGTTCTTGCAATATATATATATATTAATATTTTAATATATTTATTGCTATCTATTGGAGGCGAAATTGACTTAAATAACCAATAAAAATCGATGAAAATTGCTCTATACTGCCCTATTGAGGCTA